>BQNB010016293.1:15000-71849 GCA_026074375.1 Tanacetum coccineum
AAATTTAGTCTTAGTTTTACCCGAGAACATAATAAGCTCTAGTGGTGTATATGTGTTTCATCACAAGTGCTTATTTCCATAGACGGTTTTTGAATTACTTGTCGTCATTGGTTTGTGTTTTGATAAATATGATCGCTTAAGGCGCCATGTACGATAACAACTCATTTTTTAGGGCCTAAGATGCAAACACTTTTGACACCGTCTCTTGAAGATTTGATACTTTGGAGATGTCTCGCTCTTAATTACTATGCAACAACGCTTAGAATTGGATTATTTTTTAAGTAAAAAAAAAAGTGTGTGAAGCGCGAACAAGGTGGTTAGTTGGGATTGTTGTAGATTGTATAAAGCACGAGCCTTTGACATATAGTGATTACGATAAAGAAGCCAACTGCCATCGACCGGTATACACATGCAGATAGTGATTACGATCAAGAAGCCAGCCGCGTATACACATGCAAATTCTAATAACTATTTTTTGGGTAAAAGAGATTACCCCGGTAAAATATATTAATCACAGAAAATCAGAATGTTGCTAAAAAAACAACATTAACCTCAAGCAAAGTTTGAACATCCACTAAACGTATGTGACATGCCACAATATAATTACAAATAGCACAATACACTAACAAGCACCCCAATAGGAAAAAACCACTTCAAAAAAGATGAATCACCAACCAAAGCCATTTAGTGTCCCTCTAGGAGTATATACGGTATCTAAGACCGCCTCCTTAAAAAACTTTTCCAAGAAAAACCAAATGGAAAAAACCTTGGAGAAGAAAAAAAGAGCACGACTCATAAATGACACTCCACTCTAAGAATGTAACCAAAACAAGGATCACTACCAAAAGCCCGGTAATCATCCGACAAGCACAACGACAACCTAAAAGCAACACGATCATAAACCATTTGGTGAATACCCTTCGGAAATGCGACAGTTTCATGGAAATCAATTGCCAAGTGTCGACAAAGTCTGTAAACAGCAGTCAGCCATTACTCAAGTACATATGCAAAGCATTGTGTCCATTCTAATTGTAGTTCAACTGCGATTAAACCAATTAGTGGTTTTGTGATGAGGTGGCACAACGGGTCATTTGGACCCGAATTTCAATATCGAACCGGTACCGACTTTCGATACACGGTACGGGACTGGTATCTGAGTCGAGCCAAAAAAAAATCCGGGACCACTAATACGGTACCGGTACCAAATCGAGATAGTACCGAAAAATACCCGAAATTTGTGTATTCATTTTTTTGAACTAAATTGCTTATTCAAAGTACCCGAAATTTAATTGTTATTTGTTGAAAATGGTTTAGTTTGTTTATTTTGAACGATTTCATATGATTTCGGTGGAATTTTGTAAGTTTTGGAACGTTGTAAGTTACAATTATCTTAGTGATACGTTTATTTAATTGTTGGTTGCGTTTCTGACACGTTGTGGTTCGAAATCACTCGAAAATGCATTTTTTTGTCCAGCTTTTTGTTGATGTCACAAAATTTACTAGCATGAAATATGGACTTTTTCTGGTCGAACAAAAAAGGAACTCCCGATACCGCCGGTACCAAGTACCGGTACCGGCTCTGATATCGGAATCCGGTACGGTACCGGTGCACCCCTATCCACATTATTTCAAAAGGAGCCATAAGTAAATCAGTTTTGGTTCCCCAGCTGTGTTATTGGGCTTAGTCCAATGTATGTTGTTAAATCACTTGAACACAATTTACAGATTCATGAATATTTGAATGTTATATACATAAATCATGATCGCTTAATTTAAATCATTTAATAGGTTCTATTCAAGAATGAAATAATATGACTTTGTTTATTTACTATATACATGAAGGTCGTTCCCAATCTGAATCTGTCTCTGTAAACTTTCTTTCGCTTTGGTATAAGGTTTGTTGCTCTCAGAATAATCGAACCGTTTACATAGTAAAGGAAGTCTATCTATCATCAGTCCGAGGAATAAGCAAAAACCTGTACCATATAAACCATAATCATTTTATACGCGCACATTGTCTCCGGATTATAAGTTAGAAAATAAACATGAAAACATACCCATGAGCGACGAATCAAGTATATGATTGGCCAAAAGAACATGATCAGTTTGATTCACGGTTCCAGTCTCCATTGAACGTTTCTGAATCCTGAATATACTATACAAACTTGACAATAAGACTAGAAACAACGTCAATGCAACGGTAGACATTATGGGACCTCGTCCCTCCTTGAAACGATCCAACACGAACATCGCTAGTCTTCTTTGAGGTGTCCTAAGTGAAAGGATCATGATAACATTTATTTCGACTGCCACGAGAATATACAAATGAGGTGTCATCCTTTTCCCACATTTTTTGTAGCAAATAGGAATGAATTAACTGGATACAATAAAATTTCATTTTGGTATTACTTGTTGGGCTTCAATTTTTACTTAAATTTACACCTCAATGAAAGAATCACATTCTATCCTTTAGAACTAAATTTCCATCTTACAAGTTATTGAGTTAATAACAAACGTGTGTTTATCAAATTTATCCTAATTAACTTGTGTCTAAGCTAACCAATCTTAGCCGGTGACGTAAATGAGCTTGATGATATACGATGATGGGGTGACGCAAGAGTTAAGGGTCTTCGCTGAGGGTGATATTCAAATTTTTTCGAACTACTACATTTTTTTTAACGGCGATGGTATCATAATGACTCGCAAGGAGCTAGTAAATAGTTATTCAAACATTATAAGGATTTTTTTTTTTGGTAAAGTGTTTCCCCGGTAAATGTATTAGACATTATAAGGATTATTAGACCACTCTATCCCGTTTAGAACGAAACATTAGCTCTAGTAGTTATCCATGCAAAGGATTATCAAACCACTCTATCCAAAATAGAATTTTACGACCGCAATACGCGGACAACAAGATAACAAAAACATGAGACATGTGTTGGTTACAACCTCCGTTGCACCACCAACTTGCGACCACAACCACCAACACCCCGCAATAATCCTCCCAACCGTTTTCACTGGGAACCCATTTCACGAACTCCATAAAATAATCATTCCACTATTTATAACTTTTTGCCTTTATCAATCTCGTGTACATTTCATGGTCCTGTATTACCACCCATACTTCGTCATAAAATATGATCTAATTATTACACGCCTATCACAACACGAAGTCATAAATCCCATAACAAAGTCAAGTGTACCTTGTTTTACCGATCAGTAATCGGTCTCAAATTTCATAAATTCCCATAGGTCTAAACACATCTGATATGCACGAGTCCCGAAGGATTTTATGGTAAGCAGGATTTTAAAAAGTCGAAACACATACAAGTTGAAGACACCAAGGGTCTACAAGACTCCCAATCCGCCAGTCCGGCTTTTAATCTCAGACACAACACGGAAGTTATTTAAACGAAGCCAAGATGGTGAAAATGATGGATGAGCTAGGGTTCCATGTGATCGTAGCTCGGACAGAAAAGATGATGCGGGATTTGAAAAGATTCCCCCCTGTGCTAAACAAATGCAGTGTAATGGTAGGGGCTCATGGGGGCGGACTAACAAATGAAGTGTGTTTACCTAATGGGGCGGTTTTGATACAAATCAGGCCTTTGGGTCACAAATGGGTATCGAGTAAATACTTAGGTGAACCAGCAAAAGATATGGGAGTAAAGTATTTGGAGTACAAGATTGAACCTGAGGAGAGTACACTTGTTGACACATATGGTTGGGACCATCCCGCTGTTGTGAACCACGTCATTGTGGCAGTCAAACGTGAGCAACCAAGTGGGTCGGGCGATGTATTTAGATGGGCAAGATATGAGGGTTAACGTTGATAGGTTTAGATTTACAACTGTTGATGCATTGGGATTCACTACATCACAAAAAGCACAAATTTATGAAGGGGCATCTTAGACATTTGACCATACCGAGAACAGCATATTTTGCTAGTATTAGAAGCAATAGATGTACCAAGTATATATGCCGGACCCAGTTAGGTCATTCGGATTCTTTCGTCCCGATTTTTGTACTTCTAAGTTCTAATAAACAGCTTTGATAATTATATACAAGTTTGACATTCAAAGCAAACAAATACGACTCTAGATCAAATATGTGCACAAACTGTACCTTCTGAACACTTGCATTTGCTACATCCGCATAATACGACCCGTTTGTTTGAATGATGTAGACCCATTGAACAAAATGTACAGGCTTTTTAGGCCTTCATACGCATAATCTCCGAATATCGCTGGCTTGCAATGTTCATACTCTCAAAATTCTGGTTAATTTGTAAACTTGAGCACTTCTGCTCGGTAACAGTACTTCTAGGCAATTACGCATACCATCAACTCTGCAACACGACAAATTTTGATAATTTTAAACTTAACTTCAGTTAGGCCTAAAATGCATAAAATTTAATTTAATAGACGGCTACCTTCTAATCGTGGTTTTCTGAACGTATTGATCCTCCACTATCGATCCTTGACCACTGTACTTCTTTTCATCGGTATTCAGAATAATTTGTGTTAAAATAATTATAAGCTATCACAATAATGAATAAGATTAACCCAATTTTATCTTTAAAAAAATGACATGTTTACTTGAGATTCTCCGGCTTCTTCCACGCCTACATTGTATCTGTCGTATGAGTCTGAGGGATGAAAGTTGAAAATAAAGAGAAATGGGCCTTGCAAATACGATATCACCTGTGCCCACGTAAAAACAACACTCAGTTTATTTATTAAATTCTATTCAAATGATTAAAACTTGATAAATTTTAGACCATAAACACCTCACCATGTTAGTGTCGTTGACATGATGAATATTAGGAAGCCATCTTGAAATTATTCTTTCTATTTTGTTCAAGTCCGTCATATCCTGTAAAAAAAATTAACCCTAAGATTAATTTATTTACCGACTTACGTAAAGTCGTGTTTAGTTAAAGTAATGCGTTACCTTCTCGAAGGAAAGCAAATCTTGATGAACCCCTGGTGTAGCACGTAGATCCCAATCCCAGTTAGCAAGCGAGAATGAAAAATCGTTACTTTCTGTGGGGAATTCCACTCGCTAGCCAACATAATAACAACCAACATTACTTGCATTCTCTCGGGTTCTTGTAATAATAGATATTATATTTTGATAATCTCACCTTTGGATGTGCAAATTTGTTGCCCATGAAGTTTAGATAGGCACGACCACCGATTGTGTATGTAATTAATCTGATCATCTAAATAACGATAAGCATAAGTAAAACACATATTAGGCCATATTCGATTATTTATCTCTTAAGAATTTCTAGTGACTAAAGTGCTAAACCGACCTTATGCAAAGAACAACCTCTAAGCAATGAGTCATTCATGACTGCTGATTGCTCCAAAGTTTTACCAAACAATATTTCGGCAAAAGATCGCCCTCTAGAAATCGACTGCCAACAAATTTATACATAAAGATAAGAAAAAACGACCAATAGAATATTTGTTGGATAACCATATAGATTTACCTGGTTGTGGTTTTCAGAGTATAAAAGCATTTTATGGGAACTTCCTTTGATCCCTACCAGTGTATCCACGATCTGAAATAGACTTTGAGATTTAGTCGAACAGTGAATGGGTTTCGAAGGTAATTACATAAAATACCAAGGTGCCTTTCTATTCTCTCGTTTTAGCCATTGTACTTTTTGTACATTCAAGTAGTTGAAAGATAGTTCTGGGTGGTTTGCGTCATTGTGTAACTCGTAACCTTAATAATTTTGTATAAAACATTATCTAACATCTGTATACATACACTTTAGACATATATATAAAACGGTATACCATGTTTAAAACCTTTATAGTAAGGATTCCTAGGCAACAAATTGAGGCCAGAAAGCCTTCGTTTAATGGCTCGGGCATACAATAAAGGTAAAATGACTAAAACGAGACAAATGAAAAAGAATGTTGGTATTTTATCCCCAAAATAAACAGCTTTAAATTTTATTAAATCAAACTGGTGATTGTTAAGTGGTACACACCTTACTCATGCTCCAATCGGAATCTTGAACGTCTTCAAGAAACGTCAACCACATATTTGATGCACGCGGGTTTACATAGTAATCGAAGCCCAGCCCGCCTTGAGAAGTGGGTTCACATAATCCAGGATAAAGCGTCGCCTGGTCAATTAACCAAAAAATGTTCATTTTTTGGCACTTACAAGATTTTTAAAGCACAAAAAATTCAGTTACTTACGTCTTCAGCAATGGTTATAATATTAGGATGAAGAGCATGCAACGTCTCGTTTGCCAATATAAGGTATAATAGTGCAGACCGGTCAACGTACTGGTTCTAGAACCTGAAAAAGCGAAAGTTTAGCCCGTCCTGACATAATAATATTGAGCTTTAGAGGTGGTAAATTTGACCTTTTTTCAATACGGGTCGAATGGGTGTATATTTGAAATAGAACAGGTTGAGATAAAGGATATTTTAATGCATATAACCTCTTACAAGTCTACAACGGCTTATTAATAGGTAAAAATTTATTACACAAAATAAAGTTATAACAATCACATATGACACATTAATAGTATAGAATATCCAAAATATATATAGAAAGATGTGTTTGTGGGCCCACCGAAACCGTCCCGACCCATTTTGACCCTTTACCTAACCCGATTGACCCACCCATTAAGCCACCTATACGAAGCTTATATCAGGAACATGAACATTACGGATGCCTTACTCCTCCATATCACCGGTAAATGAGGCAAACCCGTTGTACTATCTTCCGTTGCACTTCCGATATTCCAGTAACTTCAAGCATTGCAGGGGTAACCTTTTTTATTGACCGAAGCTTAGGAATGTGCAAATGTTTAATCACTAGGAATTAGTTGACCCATGCATCTAGCCATCCCAATGATTCACCACTCACCACCTTTATCATTAAGCCTTGCCTCATATACTTCTCTCTTATTACAGAGTCACCGCATATCTTTACTGTGGGAAATGGTTCAAATGTTAGGACCAATAGTAAGATAAACATAAAATGCAGAAAATTGAAAAAGGGTATACACTATCTACGGAAAAACTTGAACATTTCACATTTTTGTTGTGTTTGCTTGGGATGTAAACTTTTGTTTTATTTCTTATAGCTTTTAACACAGTTTTTCTAGTAATATCTGTACTCACATCTTTTAATGGGGTGTTGGATGAAATAAGCTGTTTTCAATTACTATAAGCGGTTTGAGATTGTGTGTTTGGTTTTTTCGGCGGATTCAAAATTACAAGTTACTCTTGTGGTAAAATATGTTGATCTGAATAAGGTCATTGAATAAGCAATCCAAACACCAATTAATTACCTCTTTGAGTTGCGATCTGAGTTCTGTCAGTGCACTTGATGGGTAAAATCACCATGTCTTCTGATTGACGATTACCTGCTCATTGATTAATTGCAGAAATATTAAATAAAAAATATTGTCGTATCAATTTCAGAATTTTAAAATTATAATTTAGTATGAGACGCATATAAAACAGAGAAAGTACCTGTTATTCATGGTAATATGTAAGAGAACTTATCAGGTTTGGAGGTTTGTATCAACGATGTAAAACCAAGTGACTCAAGCTGCAGTCTTTCCCTAACAATATACGAAGACCTTCAACTGAAAAATGCTATGTGGAAGATGACTTATATCTGTACCTATTATTTCTCTGATCGATAGCAAAACACGTATCAAAATCTGAAAAATTAATTATGTTCGTATCTAATTGAAAACACAAATTAAGAAAATACAGATTTTCATAAAACAGAGAAAGTACCTGTTAGAATAGTTGTTTACAGAAGACTAAACAACTGTGTAGCAGCAGCTATCATAATCATCGCCAGAGGGTATCAGGGGTGTTAACTCACATAACTCAAGAGCCCTTTTTCGCCCAATAATACGCAGACCTTTCAACTGAAAAATGCTCTGTGGAAGATGATGTAGGTATGTACCTGTTAAATCCAACTCTTCTAAACATTCTAAACATCCAATTTCATCTGGCAATTTCTTTAATTTATAACAATGCCGGAAACAGAGTTGTTTCAGATGTTTCATCTCACATATGCCGTTTGAAATATCTTTTAGTGTTGCAGAATTAAAAATTAGCTTCTCTAAACGTTGTAGTCGCCAAATATCTTCTGGTGCCTTCTCAAACTTAAATTTGGAAAGTTCAAGAGATTTCAGATGCTCTAACATACAAATGCTATCAAGAAGTTGATCACATGGTATCTGTTCGGTTATACCTGACAAACTTAGTTCCTCTAGACAAACTAATTGGCCCAAAACCTTGGGTAACTTCTCAATAACCTGCGGTTGCAAAACCCGGAGTTTGAGAGATTTCAGTTGTTTTAATAGACAAACGCTAGGTGGAAAATTCTTCATGTTTATAGTGGACATACTTAGCTCCTCTAGAGATTCTAATAGGTGAAAATTGCTGGGTAAATTCCGAAGATTATCACAAGATTCAAGATTGAGAACTTTCAGTTCTTTCAACATACACAAGCTATCTGGAAGATGTTCAATACTTCCACCGGACAGATTTAGCTGCTCTAGAGATTCTAATTGGCCAAAATCCTTGGGTAACCACTTAAGATCATGTCCGTGGAGTTTGAGAGATTTAAGTTGTTTCAACTTACAAACACTGTCTGGAAGAACTTTTATCTTTGTATTGGACAAAACTAGCTCCTCTAGATATTCTAACCGGTGAAGGTCCTTAGGCACTTTTACAATTATGCCTTCAACTGTCAGCTTTCTTAGAAAATTTAAACTAAAAATGCTTCGTGAAAAACTTTCAAGGTTTGTGCAAGCACGCATACCTATAAAAATAAGCTCTTCAAGATTTCCAAATGATGAGGCAGCTGGTACTTCCTTATAAAAACATGTAAACAGGCAGTTTGAAAGATCCTTGATCGGGCCGAATGGGCTTGTGTCTTTTGACTCCGCAATGAGATGCAACTCTGATAAAGAACCAACCTCAAGTAATTTGGACTGTTTATCAAACAGAAAGGATTTAAACCTCCCACAACCACTTAAGTTTAAGTAGACAAGCTTTTTTAGACATCCAACAGGAGCATTAATTTCTGTTAAGTTTAAACAGTCTTTCAGATCTAACCTCTCGAGATTTGGAGTCAGCTCAATGTCAAGGCTCCGCAACTTTGAATAACAGAGGTCTAGGGATCTGAGATTTAGACATCTTGAGGGCATGTGAAGTTCTACCAAATTATACCCAATAAGACTTAATATCTCCAGATCCGGAGTCGGCCCAAGGATAAAATTCTTTAACCCTGAACTATTGAGGCTGAGGGATTTGAGCTTTGGAAATCCAAAGGGGGCGTGAAGTTCCTCCAAATCACATCCAGCAAGACTTAAGTTCTCGAGTTTTGGAGTTGGCCCAAGCTTAAGATTCCTCAACTTTGAATTATTGAGGACGATGAGGGATATGAGTTTTGGATATCCAAAGGGCATGTGAAGTTCTACCAAATCACATCCAGCAAGATTTAAGTTCTCGAGATCTGGAGTTGGCCCAAGGTTAAGGTTACTCAACTTTGGACTATTGAGGCTGAGGGATATGAGCTTTGGACATCCAAAGGGGACGTGAAGTTCCTCCAAATCACATCCAGCAAGACTCAACGTCTCGAGATCCGGAGTTAGACCCAAGTGAAGGTTCCTCAACTTTGAACCATTAAGGTGATGGGATATGGCTTTGAGAATCCAAATGGGGACGCTGAAGTGCCTCCAAATCAATCAAGGCAAGATCTCAACGTTCTCGTGGATCGGAGTTAGACCTCATGTGCAGGTTCCTCATATTTGAACCATTAAGGCTGAGGGATTTGAGCTTTGGACATCGGAAGGGCATATTAAATGCTTCCAAATTACATTCAACAAGACTTAATGTCTCGAGATCCGGAGTCGGCCCAAAGTCAAGGTTCCTCAACCTCGAATTATTGAGGCTGAGGGATTTGAGCTTTGGACATCGGAAGGGCATATTAAATGCTTCCAAATTTACTTTCACTCCAAGAATTAAGTCTCGAGATCCGGGAGTCTGGACCATGTCAAGTTCCTCAACGTCGAATTATTGAGGCTGAGGGATTTGAGCTTTGTACAACCGTTTAGGCATGAAAAATTCTTCCAAATCACAGCATCCAACAAGACTTAACGTCTCGAGATTCGGAGACGGTCCAAGGTTAAGGCTCTTCAACTTTGAATTATTCAGGTTTAGATATTGGAGCTTTGGACATCCATCGGGTATGTAAAGTTCTATCAATTCTTGACAATGTTCAAGATATAAACTCTCGATATTTGGAGTCACCCCAAGGTTCATTGTTTGCAACGGTGTGTAACTAAGGTCAAGGAACCTGAGCTTCTCAAGAACCTATCAAATAGAGCAAAGAAGATGAATATATGCTGGTATAATAGCAAACAATATTTGATGTACAGCATTATACAAGTTAATCATGAAAATCAACCAAACAACCGACCACTATTTTACCTTTCTTGTTCGCCCTTTCCGAATGTTTTCGATTATGCTAAAAGACATGTCAAGTCCAACAAGATTGTTTGCTTGAAATGTTTCATGTAAAGATGAAAAAGGATAATCACGCCAACTAAGATATTTTAACGCACTTGGAAAGCGTTGGTTGACCTGATTATCTTTCCAATTAGGTCCGGAACACATGTAAAGAACTCGAAGTTTCCTCATGTTTCCTAGACCTCTCATAACAGTTGCAAGATTTAGTGTCAATGGCGACAATTTTATACATCTTATTGCTTCATTAACCGTTGCCTGTACACCACAAAGAAAAAAGAAAAACATCAGTCATACTGATTGGAACAATGAGTCGTTTTTTCACTTAAGTAATAACTTTAATACCTTACCCGTATCTCTACGCCAATCTATATTGTTCTATTTCCCATCGAAACCACAATCGGCTTTGTCTGTTAGGGTCATCTGGGTGCAAATGGGAAACAATATTTTTGCCCATTTCTTCTATATGGTCATGCATGTCCAAGCTCCCATATTCAGTAATAGTTATGAGAGATTTTTGCTCAAGAACTCTTAACCCAATGATAGCATTAAATCCACAGCTTTCAAACACTTGGATTGCTCTGTCTTTCTGCTCACCCTTTAATATGCATGCAACATCTAGGAAGATTTCTTTATAATCGTTCTCTAGATCATCAAAGCTTATTTCCAATACTTTTTGGGTTTCCTTTTGCGGAACTGTTTTTAGTCTTTCTAAAACATCTTTCACTTTCAAGCTCGCATTTTTACAACAGAAATGAACCCAAAACTTTTATCGTTAAGGGTAGACCGGCTGCATAACGTACAACATGTCCTGATAGTTGTTCGTAGCCTTGTATTGGACTCTCTCTCCCAAATGTATACCTACTGAATAGACAAAGAGCTTCCTTACTCGACAACAGATTGACATCACGAATCAAGCTCACTCCATGTGATACTAGCACTTGTTCATCTCTAGTTGTAATAATAATCATACTTCCTGACTTAAACCAGTCAGGCTTACCAGCTAATGCCTCAAGCTGTTCTATATTATCCACATCATCTAGAACAACAAGAACCTTTCTACCAGGCATCATCTTTTCCATCATGTGTTTCCCATCATGAACACTACTCACGGTAATGCCTTGGTCATTCAAAACATCTGAAAGTACTTGTTTCTGTAACGACTTCAAACCTGACAAAGATGTTTTTGAAACTTCCCTCACGTTTTCAACAAAGCTTTTACCTTCGAACTGACTTGATATACGATCATAAATAGCCCTGGCTAAAGTTGTCTTTCCCCCACATCCATCCATTGTTTCCATAAAGCAAACTTTCCTCAGTACATACTTTTTTGATGTGCAAGAACTCCTGGATTCGCATCTCCATGCCTACTAACTTTCCATCAACGTTGGAAATGATGGAACGTAACTTTTTGAAAATTTCGTCAACTATTGTTTGGACCAATTTAGATTCATCCCTGTAAATTTAAGAAGATGTGTAATTAGCTTCGCTTGCTCTAATCCCACATAAACAACGAATTTCAGATCTATATATAACATATATAAGAGGATTAACAATTTAACTATAATATAAGCAACTCCGAGAAATTAGAAAAACTAAAAAGAGATTAAATTACCTGTTAACTGTCATCTTCAACTCCCACCCAGCCAGATCGGCTACTTCTTTCATAGCATTTCTCCATTTCCCAGCAGCCTTTACTTTATTGTGTCTAGCAAAGGCTTCTCCAACTGGCCCACTCTGTTTTCGGACTTGGGTGGGTTCCACGTCAAAAAAGACAGGATAAGCGGTCTGCTCAGCTGTCATCTGACACTCCATAATCTTAACAAGTTCATCAAGACACCAAGACGAAGATGCATATGTCTTTGAGAAAACAATGATGAAAATTCTTGACTCTTCGATCGATTTGAGGAGTTGATCGTTGATCCTTTCCCCTTTCTCTATTTTCTCATCATCCTTGTAAGTTTCAATTCCTTTTTGCTTAAGAGCTTCATAAAGGTGGCCAACGAAGCTGTTACGGGTGTCCTCACCCCTAAAACTTAGAAACACGTCATACTTGAAGCTCTTCTGAATGCATGAAGATGAAGTAGACGCCATCTTAGTTGTTATTTAAGGATCTGTTGTTTAACAGAATTATCTTAATTAACTAATTGCAAAGAAACTTGGATAAGATGATTGATGGTTATCACACATTCGCACTAGCAATTTCAACGTGATCATTTATGGAGGAAAATCATTGGAAGGTGACATAAATACGTAATAATAAATAAATGAAAAGACCATAATGATTGTTAATTTACTCGTCAATGGAAGTTGTAAATTTGTACTTTTATACATTTCAATCTTATATTGAGCATGTTTGGCAAAAATATTTTTTATAAAAACGTTTGGTAACGTAGTGTAGTTGTATTATAATATGTAAAACAGTTCATGAATAATCAAAGCTCCCAAATGCTACTTCATAAAGCGAAAAATAGTATAATATTTTTCTGCAGCCATAATCTACGAATATTAAGATTCACAACGCTCAATGCTCATCGCTTCTAAATGCTCCTAAAAACTTTTCACGAAACACATTTTTACCATTTTTTCTATATTTTGTAGTCATTTTTATTTATTTTATTGCATGCATCATGACATCCGTCTAGTATATATGTTTTGTGACAATTTTACCTTTTCATTTGTCAAACACAAGTAGGGTTAAAATGGCCATTATATACACATAATACACGGAATTCAAAAAAATCTTTTATACAACAAAAAAAATTACATTTGCCTTACATTATATTTCGTTGTCTTAGACATGTTTATTTTTTATTTATTATAATCATATTCCATTATAGTGGTTTAAAACTATCTTTCTTCCTTTTATAATATATTCAACTAGATTATAGACCTGCGGGTTTCGCGGATGATAATAAGAAAAATTATAAATATAAATATTTCAAATTAAATACATCAAGACGTTTTCTCTATTACAACAAATAATTAACAAGATATATTATGGCGATTGGTGAGAAATCAGCAAATAATAACATGTTTGGGGAGACTATTTCAATTTAGTTTAGTCATTGTAACATATTATTGATTCATAATTAGATTAGAACATACACTTTTTACCTTGGGTAGCAATATAATATTTAGAGCGTTCGTATACCAGCTTCCTTTATGCTATTTTTATACCGACAGAGATATACATTTTGGTTCGACCCATTCAACAAGTCTAATTTATCTCATGAGTTTGCTCATCTTCTATTAACACATACATAGATAATCAAAGTCGCATATATTATAGAAGATACGCAAAAACCTTATATGAAACTGGCGTCGTTGTTGTCAAATTATTACAATTTTTTAGTATAGAGTCATGAACTTTCCCAATATTATTCTATAGCAAATGCTAATTTTTTGGCACAAAGTAGCTTGCACCTTGGTAATGGTATATAAGAAAACATGGACATAGCTGAGTATAAATAAAGACACCCATGAAACTGATTACTTTTTGATAACTATTTCTTTAATCGTAATATTATTGATTGATTTTAGTCTATGGTCATTGCAATAATGTAGTGATTTAGGTTGTATTAGGTTGAAGTATGAAAAGGATTATGTGCACAAGCTAATTAACCTGATTGTAAGAACTTTCAATCTATAATATATAAGACCCATTAATATAGTTAACATTAACGAATAGGGTTGTAAGCCGCTCACGTGTGATATAGCGGTAAAAGTCTTGTGACTACCCAATTTCTATTTCTGCTTGATAATAACTCTAATGTGATCACGTCGACCTTCCTAAAATTTTGTAAACCTTACCTAAATTATGTTTGTGCGACGATTGATTCAACACATATATATTGGTTCGTGTCAAAAATCAAAAATCATTGTTACAGAAGAAATTCAAACAATAAAATAGAGAAAAAAATGTAAAAAGCATGACAGGATCACGAGCATAATGTTTAGTAATGGATTCGATTAAAGTTGAATTCAAAACCATTTAGGCTCGGAAAAGGAAGCATAACTCACCGACACTCAAGCGTCACATCAGACTTTCTTCTTTAACTTTAAAACTCAACCTTTCAACCGTTATGCAAACTCAACCTTTTAACTAAAACGCACATTTCATTAAAATATCTCACTTTATATAAATATACCTCTAAATTCTGCACACACATTCACAACCGAATAAAATACATTAATTAAAAAGAGAGAGAGCCTACAAAAATAAAACTCACTTAAGGTGAGTTTCTCACCGAATGGAACCAAACTCACACTCAAAAAGTGAAGTCACTTAGTCACCGGCGCAAGAACTCACGCGTAAGAACTTTTTTTATGGATATAATTTAAAACTCACACTCAAAAAGTAAATTAAATCAATTGACCCTTTGTTATGGATATAATTTAAAACATATCATTTTGAATATTAGTTTTATACGTAAGACAACTTTTTTTTAGAACGGCTTATTAGTTGTTAGTGGTTCAGGTCCAGCAGTGACATTTAATTGGGCAGTATGTTGTACCCTGAACCCGCTTGTATTTCCTCCTATTCCGCCTGAAGGGGTAAAAGTCCCGGGTGAGACTTGAACTCGAGACCCCCTAGCCAAACATCCCCTCTCCAAGTCCCTAAAGAATCTTGGTGGCCAACTGAGCTATCCCAGTTGGTTTTATACGTAAGACAACTATCTTTGATATCGAGTTAGTTAGAATCATTTTTGTAAAGTTAGTTATGAATCAATGTAAAAAACTTGGTACAATATGCAAAATGATAAAAGCTCGACACACAAATAATAAAGGATGATAATACACCTATTTTTCTCTAATATAATGCATTTAATATATCTATAGTTGAACTTAATAATTTTCAAATTTTACATAGAATAATATGACATATTAATTCTTCACAATCTCACAACACAAACATAAACACGTAATCTCTAAAAAATATCATCCATTATAGAAAATGTTAAACAACATTCGCCAAAAAACGTAAAATCATTAAGAAACATTCGCTTTCGAAACTGTTGTTTTGTGCGAGTATCATGCTAGTAATCTTACAAAGATGTAATATAGTTAAAATTTAGAAAAATAGTATCTTAATAAACATGTTCTAATATGACCAAATGCTTTGTGTCCTAATAATACCTCATGTTGTGTGAGAAGTTTTTCAACTAAATAATTGTGAGTTCAATTCCTAATTTTTGAAATAAATTTGTTGTTTATATAATGTAAGATAGTTAGTTGTCATTTAAAAAAAAGTACATGTGTTTTAAAGTACCAACATATGTATTAATTTGTACTCTTTTAATTGTATGAGGTCTTTTAGGAAAATATTGAAAAATTGAAAGAAAGACTGACGTAAGCAAAACAAATATTTGAGGAATCAAATGGCTTAAATTTGGACGCGTGTATATATGACGCATATATGATGTCATAAATGACTTAAAGACATTCTAAAAGGTTTTGATTTATTATATCTATAAATAACTTTTATAAACTTTCCGCACACTTATTGGTTTTTTCTTGGCTTATATGTTTGGTGGATATGATATGTCTGAACATACGAGTTATAGCGGTGAGCACGGTCTAAGGACCGGACCGGATTAAGGACCGAATTGGTCCAAAACGTCGGACCGAGGACCGGACCGAAATGGTTCGGTCCTCGGTCCGGTCCGGTCCTACAAGGCATAATCGCCGGGTTTTTTGTAGGACCGGACCGGACCGAAGACCGAATGTAATGAAAAGCATGGACCGAGGACCGGACCGAAATACGTTTGGTCCGGTCTGGTTTTCCGGTCCGGTCCGGTCGACGGTCCGTTTTGCTCACCCCTAACGAGTTAGGATCAAATGACAAATATAATTAAGATGAGAAGAATGAGATATAATTATAACCACAAGTTTTAGATGCATGCACAAATAGTAAATTGATAAATACGTTAACAATTGATAGTCACGACAATACGACAATACGAGAAATAAAACGACAATACGAGAAATAGTCACGGGATATATACGTCTGAGTATGCGAACTACTTCCTTTGTCTTCTTCGTTAACAATTGATAAATATTGTTCGCTCAATTCGTATAAACGATACAATTGTTGAGCCCTCATTTCATCGTTAAATGGATCCATGGAAGCGGATTTTTGATTTGGGTTGATTATATGTAATGTGTTTGATAAAAGTGGGTATTAAAAAAAAGTAACCAAGATTTTAGTGAAGTTATCAAAGCTAAACCAAAAACAAGCGGGGTTTTCGCCTCAAATTCTACAACTCCTTATTTTGGTTGAATTTGCGATTTGGTTACTCACCCACACCTAAACTAATACCAAGTCAAGTCTTAATAGTAATTATACTGATTGTTCAATATTCACCTTATATATCGACGCCCGAGCATCAAGTCTACAAAGTACAGCAGAATAAACCCAAATAGTACCATTCATCTCAACTATAGAAACGTTCCTTTAAATTTAATATATCATTTCACTCAAATAAGTCGGCATACACGAATATTCAAAACAAAAAATCCAAAAAACTATGCAAAAACATAACGAAACGTATAAACAAAATGATATGCAAGTGTGAACGATTCACAATGTCCAAGAATCATAGCCAATTCAAACACTTGCAGATGGATTAGTGAGCAGTTCAAGAGACTTCTTAAGATAATCTACAGCAACAAAAACGTCATCAAACGCCAATGCTCCAACAGCAAACCTCGCTGCCTTGTGTGCCTCCGCAATCTTCTCAGGGGCAGGCTGGTAATTACTGTCATACTGATACGACTGTGGAGCGGCCGGTGCAGATTCTGGGACCGGAGCTGGAACCGACGCGTTGCCTGCACTTGGCTTGTACTGACCTTTAGATGGACAATCTGTTGGTCTAGTAGCAGAAGGAGAGTAAAAAGTTATCCAGAATGTCGTTTTACATCAAGTTGCTTTAGAGTCCGAGTCGTGAAAACGTGATTTAGCGGGTCGTTTTTGATAAGTCAACTTAAAAATAACATATATCTTCTCGTTTTTAAGTCAAATAAGTTAAAAATAAGTTTGCACATGAGAGATGTGTAATAATAAATATGATTTATTATTAAAATATGTTCCGAAAATTTTACCGGTTACGCGGTAATTGTTTTTATGTGACAATAGAAGATCAAAAGTAAAAAGTTAAGTCGGACCCGAAAAGTCAAAGGGTAGCATAGTCATTTAAAATTCCGAAAATTGCCGGTTGTTACAAGTAGGCAATGGATGACTTCCTTTATAATATGGATGGACTAGAATGCCTAAAGAGTAGTTGCTCTGCTTCCATGGTGTGACACTAGCTTTAGTTCATTGATCAACTTTTACAGAAAGACACCAACATCACATACCCTTTTGAATTTTTAAGTATGTCTTAATGTGTGAACATGTGTCCGTACCTTAAACGAGGAGATCCAAAACGGTCATTGAGATCTTCTAGGTGGCCGGTCTCAAACCCAGCAGCTAAAACCCGAGCATAGACCATTGCTTGCTCTCTTTGGAGCACCGCCTTCCTAGTTTCTAGAACACGTTGTATAAGATGCCTACCTATCACAAGCAGAATAAATAATCAAACAAATATAGCTTTTGTACTTTCTCTCATCCAAAAAAATTCCACGTTTGACATTTCATGTAACCGCTTAATTTTCGAGAGGTAAAGTAACCATCCCACAAAATTTAACACTAAGGCTCCGTTTGGTTCGCGAAATCTTCAGGATTCTGATGGAATTGAAATCTAATTCCATTCCATAACGTGTTTGGTTGACAGAATGTTTGAGTTCAGAGAATCTGAATTACATTCCTAAGTAGTTTTTGGTTGGCAAATGAAATGTAATGAAATACCTTAAATTCCTTTATGTGTGGAATTTAACATTCCATAGTAAAGTAGAAGGAAAGTTTATAATTCCATGGAATTTGATATTTTTATCATCAAAAATAAATTATTATTATTATTATAAATTTTTATTTATTTATTATTATTTTTTTAAATTATCTTTTTTATTTATTTAAAAAATTACTTTATATATTATTATATTTATTTATTAAAAAAATATTTATATATTATTATTTATTTAAAAATAATAAGTTTAAGAAAATCAAATTATATATCATTATTTAAAAATTTATTATTATTATTATCTTTATAAATAATATATTTATTAAATTATATTCAAGTTATCAACTTCAAATAAAAATAGAATTTATTTTAATATAATTATATAATTTGCTTTTTTTCATTTCATTTTTTTCCAACCAAACACGCGATAGTTTTTACAAATTTCAATTCCTTCAGATTCCAATTCATTAACATTCCAATTCATTAACATTCCAATTCTTTAACATTCCAATCCTTAACATTCCAATTCCTCAAACACATCCCAATTCCACCAAAAACATTCTACGAACCAAACGGGCCCTAAGAGTTTAAAACCTTGTTCATGAATCATAACACATCCAAAATAAATTAACATGAGACAGCATCACATCTTACGCCTAGTATAATAAGCAACCACATAAACATACCCAATAACACAAACCAGTGTTGCAAAACAAGGTCTACAAGGCCGATTAATCGCCGATTAGACGCTACAAGGCCACCAACCTTGCCGATTAATGTAACAGGGTCAAACAAATAGGTCAACGGCGATCAACGGTGGTCAAACTTGCCGTGCCGGAAGTACCTAAAACTCATCGTAAATTTGTTTTGATCATTTATATTAACTGCTTAAATCTATTACAAGTTGTTTTTATAAAAAAAACTTGCCAATAATATCTAAAACTAGACATAAATACACAAAACTTGCCGAAAATACCCAAATTTTGCCAAAAATGCCAATCCGATTAATCGCCGATTAATCCTACCTTGACCGGTTACAAGCTACAAGGTGATCGATCGCCCGGCTAACGATTCACGATTTTTGCAACCTTGACACAAACTATATAATTTAACACGAAAAATATGATACGAGGTCGTGAGAGCAATTAATATTAATATATATATATATATATATATATATATATATATATATATATATATATATATATATATATATATCATTTGTAGACAAAAACGATGCCATTTTACAATAAAAAAAGAGCCCAACAAGAAAAAATGAAGCCCAACAAAAAAAATGACTTAGGCCCAAATTCATTAGATAAAAAACCACATTTATAAAACTTACTCTCAAACTATACGAGATGTTACGAAAACCACCTTAAACTTTAAACTATTTACGTATTTTTTATGTAACAAATTTTATTTATCAAATATGTACCATATATCTACCGAATCATTCATAAAAAAATATAGTGCATAAAAGATATTTCAAATGCGAACAAAACGAGTCAAATATTGCAAGGTTAGTATAATGTTATCGATTCCAAGCCGACATGTCGAGATGAATTCTTTTTGGAAATTTTTGATTTTTCTGATTTTGTATTTTCTTTTTGAAATTTTATATTTTTGTATTTGTTTTTAAAGGTTTTATATTTTTATATTTTTCTTTTCACAAAAATATTTACAAGTCGATGTTTAAAGAATATATCAAGCAGATTCATTTGCCTGATCCTTAGTTTGCTGGAGTCAAACCTTCTCATACCAATTTGATATGAAAAGATACTGAAAACATATCTTTGGGTAAGGCTTAGTAAACATGTCAGCTAATGGTATTCAGTTCTGACAAAAAATTTCATATGTTACCCCCAAAATTATTAATTCAATTCTTTATTTAATTATACCGTTTTCAACCTGTTCCTTGATAAAATGATATCGAGTATGGATGTGCTTGGTATGGGAGTGCTACACAGGGTGGCATATGGATTGCTATGGCTGATTGAGAGTCGCAATACAACGGTATCTTGTTGTAGTTAAAGCCATAATCCTTAAGTTGTGTCCTCATCCATATTACTTAAGCACAACTTGCAGATAATGCCATGTACTTTGCCTCTGCTGATGACATTACAGTACAGTCTTGCTTCTTTGACATCCAGCTGACTAATTTATCACCCAGGAATTGTATTCCTCCAGACGTACTTTTGCGAGTATCAATGCATCCGGCATGGTCGGCATCTAAAAAAGCTGTTAGTTCAAAGCCAGAATCCTTCGGATACCAGAGTCCCATGTTAATGGTACCCCTTAAGTATCAAAAGATCCTTTTAACCTCTTTGAGGTGTTTTTCAGTCGGTCTTGCTTGATACCTTTCAAAATAACATACTGCTTGCACTATATCTGGTCTACTTGATGTCAGATACATGAGTGACCTGATTTTACTACGGTAGTCAGTTTGGTCTACGGGTTGTCCACTCAAGTCAGCATCCAGTTTAGGTTTGGTAGCCATTGGTGTATCAACGGTATCACATTTTTCCATACCATGTTTTCTAAGTATTTCTAAAGCGTACTTGGCCTGATTGATAAAGATACCTCTTGAGGATTGGTGGATCTGAAGTCCTAAAAAGAATTTCATTTCCCCCATTAAGGACATCTCAAATCTACTGTGCATTAATTTTTCAAATCTTTTAGAAAATTTTAGGTTTGTAGACCCGAAAATAATGTCACCGACGTAAATTTGCACATGTAGAATATCCTCCCCGTATCTTATCGTGAATAGGGTAGGGTCAATTGTACCTTTAGTTAAAACCTTGTGACTTTAGGAAATTTGAGGTTCATCATACCGGCTCTCGGAGCTTGCTTTAATCCCAGATAGAGCTTTCCTTAGTCGGGTAGAACTTTTTCTAGATGATAAGGATCTTCGAACCCATTGGGGGGGTTAGGGCCAACATAATCCTCCTCCGTCTGTTGTACATATGAAATGTCATTTTTACGTTCCATTTGATAGATTGGAAAAGGACTTGTGTGCGGGCCTATAGAGACGAAAAAATCCAACTGCTTCTAGCGTATGCAATTGGAGCCGAATGATTCCTCGAATTCAATACCCTCTTTTGTGCATATCCCTTAGCTACAAGTACGATGCCTTGTTCGCGATTTACAGTTTATCTTCATCCTTTTTGTTCTTCCTTAACCATCACTTTAGCTCTGATTTACGTTTCTCGCCAAAGGGTTTGCAATGAGTTCCCAAACTTGGAGTCTGTCAAACTGATGAAGTTCTTCCTGCATTGCCTCTATCTATGTAGAATTAGCCATTGCTTCCTTAATGGTTTTTGGTTCTAGCTTATACCTCACGGTGAGCGTGACATACACATTTCAGGATCTGTTGCAAGTTTTTGTCTTGGTTTGACTGGCTTGGATGGATTCCACAATACTTGTTCTGGGAGTGATTCTTTTGTTCTATCGGTTTTCGGGATCGTATGGTTGATAGACGGTCATGCATATTTGGGGGGGGGGGGTAAATTATCATATTGTGAGGTAGGCTCAGCAATTTCTCGTACCGGTGTTTGTAGGTGTACAGAAAGGATTGATAAATTATCTGATGGAGAATGTGTATCTTTCTGCTTGATTTTTTTGTTTTCCTCAACATTAAAAATTTGTTGGATTTGGTGGTTCTGTTGGAGATTGAATATTCGTTGTAGGTGGAAATGTGTCTTGTTGTTTAGAATTATCAGTGGGAGAAGAAGACTTGTTGACACTTGAAGTACCTGCATTGAGGAATTCATCATACAAAGGACCGAAAAGAAGATCCAACTCTTGTTGTGACGGAACTGTTGTAACTGCTGAAGGAGAGAAACTTTTTGTAGTTGGGGATGGGGCCAGAGTTGTCATTATTTTGACGCATTCTTTTTGTCGTTGGGGTCCTTTTAGGAACGAAGGAATGATAGTGTTCATTAGCAAGAACATTCAGTCATCTCTCTTGATCTCCATCAAATCTAAGATGTATTGATTTAACTACTATCGGCGTTCTTTGTTGTAAACACGATTTCCCTCTTGACTGAGTGGAGTATCCCCACCAGAATGCACGAATTCCTTTTTCTTTCATTTATCTAGATTTTCACATTCTATTGTTTCGGGTAAACAACGTTCAACCTCAAAATGTGAAGGTGTTTAATTGATGGTTTCCTGTCATTGATGATGTGATATGTCGTTTTCTCATGTGTCAGGATGATGATAGATCTGTTTTGAGTATAGCATGCGGTTGCAATTGCCTAGCTCAAAAAGAATAAAGGTTGTTTAGAAGCTGATGATGAAAGATCATTCGAGTGCCTCAACCATGTGTACTGGTTTCGTCTTTCGACAAAGCCATTCTATTCAGGTTTCTGCTTCTTTTGCCTTAGCGTGTAGCGAGGATGTAGAATTTGTTGCTCAATTCCTTATTCTTTGAAGGAATGCATGGAGTGTCTTGTTAGACTCTGTGCCGCTGGCAGTTACTCGAACAGATATTACTAGGCTTGTAGATTCCATTGAAATCATTGTAAGGAAAATCTTTTTATGAAACTTCGGTGTTTCTATCCTTAGATCTTAGAAATAGAGTCAAAGTTATATAAGGACTGAGTCTCTTACGTTCTACCAATTACAGAATATATTACTTCCCATTTATGCTTGCAACAGCATTGGACCAACTTAGTCCTTATGGAAACAATATTTAACCCGTCCTTTTAAACTTGGAACAGCCTCTGTCTTGAATGGAACTTCTTTTTGCTTTAACTCACTTTCAAGAGGAAATAGTTGATCCTTTGACATGTTTCAGTTTTGGGTAAACCAATCAAGGGACATCCTTTTTTGAAGGGTGGGGGGGGCAAGTTGATGTAGTCGGAAGTTAGACTTAGTTAACTTTGATGTTACCATGTCAACTTCCAGGGGGAAGTAGTGTAGACTACTTTACTTAGTATGGTTTATGAAGTATTCAGCATATGTGAGAAGAATTGTTGTTGATTTCTCGCATGTACCCCCGTGATGGTGTGTTTTCCAAGCTTTAAATTTATAATAACTAGAAATACTGATTTTTATTAAAAAACACAACACTCGAGAAGTATACCCGTTCTTGTATAGTATAGCTTTAGATAAATCTAGGTCGTTCCATGGGAATTGAAGTTTTCACAGTTTGTAATTAAGGTGCTGAGGTTAATAAGATTGTCACGGATCAAATTAACCAAATCTTGCATATATCGGATATTATAACGAAAGCAATTAAAAGATGATTCAATCAAATGATTAAGGTGTGTTTATTTAGGAAATGATCACTTAGATAATGATGTGTTTGGAATAGTGTTTTAAATAGAGTTATATAAAGTTATAAATCCTTTCGTCCTTTAGATATAATCAGTGATCTATATCGATTTAATATACAACAAAATTCTTTCGGCCTTTATATGTTATTTAAACCATATATTAGATGGATTGATAGAACACATATTAAAAAGAACCCATTTCGGCCTATATTTCTTATATAAAAATATGTTTACCAATTCAATATACACTATAATCCAAACGCTCATATAAAGATCACCTTATACCCAAATGAAACTTAAGTTCACTACTCCATAATCAAAGAGATGAAGATCATAACAATCATATAAATTCCAGAAAACTTCATATTAAAAGAGTTGTATAAATTATACCAACATTTACAAGATCAAAGATTCGACAATTAGTTCTCCCAAATGAAAACTATTCTAAATTCCCAAGCTATTGATTCCAATCGACCCGAACCCTTAAGGTGCTGTCACCACCCTTGAAATTCTTGGTGGAATGATGAGAGAGTTGTTGTGGAAGTGTGTGTGAGGATATGTAAGTGTGTGTAAAATGAGGGATCCAAGGCCTCCTTTTATAGGCTAAAATCGAGCAGAAGTGCGGCGCACTTAGGAATAAGTGTGGCGCACTTGGTGAGTTAATGCTGGTATCATTTAATTCTTCGAAGGGAAGTGCGGCGCACTTAGTAAAATGTGCGGCGCACTTGAGGAGTTAATGCACTTCTTTGACCGAGACTTTAATTCTTTGACTTTTGAAGGAAGTGCGGCGCACTTATGGTCTTTTTCAGCTTTAGCCCTTTATTTTCTTCTAACTTGCTTTCCGTTGTGTATAAATACTTGGTTTTGGTTAATTTGAATCCGGTTGCTTCAAGGGTACTTTTAAGCTCTAATTCGTTGTGTGTTATTTCTTATGTATTCTTCCACGGACACGTACTGGTACATTTAATAGGCAATTTACCTTGATTATAAGTACCGAAAGTTCACGAGAAATGATCAAATAAATGCAAATAACGCCACTAAAAACATGTATAATTTAGGCGTTATCAAATCCCTCCACACTTAGCTATTGCTTGCCCTCAAGCAATTAAAGCGAAAAAAAACAAGATCATTTATCATGACGTGGAGAAAAAAAGCATTTTAGCATAATAAGTGTTTACCAGTTTTATAACTTTTCAGGCATAGACATGTAACAGAGCACCTCACATAGGGAAAGTGTTTGTTTTTTAATTCACACGAGTCACTCAGATAGGGTTTTATATTTGTGAAGTCATCCTAATTGCACAGACCATAATCTTGGGTCGCTACCAATATGCTTTGTACTAGACACATTAACATGCCACGTAGCGGCACGGGTGCACCTAGACAGAAATCTCAAAGAGGCAAAACATAATAATGATGAGGTGAGCAGCATAAACTTGATTCCATGTGCCAGAACTTTGCCTTATATTTTAACTTTATTATTTTTTTTCTTTCTTTTTTTTCATAACAGATACAGCGATAACTAAGGCTGGCACAAAACTTCTTCTTCATCGATCATATTTTTCTTGCTCTTGGGGTACTTTGGGGATCTCAACACTAAAAGCGAGTGATGCAGATACATGATTGCACAGGGATTTTTTTCACCTTTTAATCATACGGACTTTGTCTATTTAAATTAACCTCACTACAAGTTAGTAAATGCATATCAAAGCACAAGTTCTGGAGCTACTAAATTACCGGCCCACTCATATAATTTTCAACCAATACCAATGCTCCAGAAAAGGCGACAAAACCACATATACACATCCATAACGATGGAATAGATACATATGATTGCTCACTCCTTAACTCGAACAAGCTAAAGGCATCAATTATCTTAGGTATCAAAGATGGATACCCGAATTCCTTAAGATCTAGAGGCGAACCTTACAATTTAAGTGGGTTGATTTTATGCTAGTTAAAATGTCAATCCAGTTGGATTTGCCATATAAGGAGATAATGCATTTTTTTTTAAAGGGTAAAGCAATATATTTAAATTTTTAAAATTTTCCAGAAAATTCAGTTAACAGATTGTAAATTTCGGCAGGGCAATCATAGGCAGGGACTGATTAATTTTTCCTTATTTGCTACCCCTCCACAATTAAGTTGAACATTGCCCTCTATGTGGAGAACTGATAATTATAAAAACTAGGAAAATTAAGGGGATATCCGGTACTTCTCGGGGAATAGAGAGATTTATAGTTACGTTGAGCTATCCTGACGTGATTCCATACGTTCTTTTTTTTTGTGAGGGCGAGAGCTCCTCCACACTTAAATAGAGCATTATGAGTAAAATTGAAACTTCCTGGGGCTCATAAGTGCATGGCTGAATCTTGAAAGATATGGTGCGAAACGGAACACCATGCATGTGTATTCTACCACATATAATATAATTATCTGAATATATCGTCCCTTAAATGATAAGTCATCACCATTATTCAAGCTCCACCTATTAATTTAATCTACAAAATAAACACAACTACAAGAAAAACATTAAATATAAAA
Organism: Tanacetum coccineum; assembly: GCA_026074375.1. NCBI lineage: Eukaryota > Viridiplantae > Streptophyta > Magnoliopsida > Asterales > Asteraceae > Tanacetum > Tanacetum coccineum. The sequence goes on from BQNB010016293.1 coordinate 41,203, forward strand.
GCGCACTTTCATTTTGGCACCACGATTTGCATTTTAGTGTTGGGGTGCATGCATCAAGCCTTTAAACCCCTTTGGGGCCCGAGTGGACGAGTATGTTCTCGTGAGGGTTTCAGCGAAACACACCACAAGTTCGAAAATAATATTCTTTTTTGGATGCAGAAATCGAGGTAAGAAACACACCGGCCGAATGCGTGACATACTTAAAGACTACAAAGTTTTTGTTTTATATATTTTTTTTAGTTTTTTTATAGGTTTATTATTATTTACTATTACTACTATTACTATTTTTTTGTTATACTCAACTTGATTTAAGATTCCTTAATGATACGGTTTAAATGGGAATGATCCACATTTAAACGTTGAGGGTATGGGGTCTTTGGTATATACTCACGGAATGGATATTCATTTTTTTTACCACGTGATAGTTTCCTTTCGATGTCTTAATAGGTTTATATTTTATTTTTTTTATTGTTAATGATAATAGGAGGTGGTGGATCTTTTTGAGTCTTTGGAAGATAATCGGGCTTTCCACTCCCAATGAATATGCATTCACGTGCTCAGTGTGAGCTTGAGGAGGAGGTAGTGGTTCAGTCCTATCGGTTTGTTCTGAAGATATGTTTTGAGATTTCGACCACTCATCTATTTTTATTTTCATAATTTTAATTTCAGTTTGGAAATTCTTTTCATTTTGCTTCATTTTTGAAATCATATCATGAACGTTGTTCTTGACAAACATATTTGAAACTCTTTGATCATCCAAGATTTTAGTCATTAATTTTTCGAAATCTGTTTTAGATTGAGGTTCTTGGTCGATAGGTTTAGATACTTTGTTAGGTAAAACAACGGTGGTTTTACCATCGTCTTTAGCAAAAAGTTTCCAATGAACAGTTCTCATGCTATGGACGCATCTTTTGAAATCTTCGAGGTCATTTCTCACATATTTGATTAATTATGTGAGCGATTTTTCGGAATCATTAGGATCATGATAGGATTGATGAGAGTACGAATCATGAGAATTTCCGATTTGATAACCTTCAAATTGGATGGAATTTGCTTCATGACGTTCAAACGCGGCTCTTTGTGTTCTTAATTCAGTGGTTTTTAGTAGCGTTTTCCTCTTAAGATCATTGTCTTTTTACGCATATCTTGTAATTCGCTACTTTTAAACTTAAAATTTGTGAATTCCATAGCCTTCAAATTTTTCCATAAATCAAGATTTATATCTATCATTGTATCGGCGAAGGAAATAGATTTTTGATGATGTTCGTTTTGAGATTTAGTGGACCAATAAAGTTTGAAAAGGACTTTGTCATCAAGAAATTGAAAGGCTTGATTAGGACTTTTGTAGAGGAAGATTCCTCCGACAGTTACATCTAGGATTGCTTGAGTGGGTTCGTCTAGACCGCGATAGAATATTTGAATAATAGCTCTTTTGGTCAGACCGTGCCCATGACATTTTTGAAGCATGTTCTTGAGTCGTAACCACGCGTCAGTTAGACTTTCACATACGAGTTGAGAGAAATTTATGATTTCAAGCAAGAGACGGTTGAATAACGAAGGTGGAAAGAATCTGTTTATAAAAGCTCTTCTCATTTGTTCCCACGATGTTATAGACTCTTCATTAAGTTCGTTAAACCAGGTTTTAGCTTTATCGTACAAGGAAAAAGGAAATATCAAAAGCTTGACAGCTTCACTTTGAGTTTTACCATATTTGAACATGTCGCAGATTGTCAGGAATTCACGGATGTGATCATGCGGATCGGTCCGCAGATAACCATCGAATTTATTTTCCCAAATCATATTTAAGGGAGTACTATTGATAACAAAATTATCATCAACATCGAGTTGAATAATGGCAGAATTAGGAGTTGGTGCTACAGTCTTAGCACTCTCCCACATAGGCTAATCATTAGGATCGAGAATTATTTGTTTGGGTTCAACATCCTCTTCAGGTATATTTATGACGACAAACTCATTAACGGAAGAATGTTGAGTTGAAGATTTGAATGATTCACTCTCGACAGATTCTTTTTGGATAATTTTAAATTTACTAGACCTTTTTATTAAATTTTTATTTAATCTATATATTAGATTTAGTAGAAAGATATTAGATTTATACATACGTTAAGTATTTTGCAAAAAAAACATTTTTATATATATAATTAAGGCTAATAGGATAATATTAAAAATAAAGTAAATTATTTTCATATTTTTTTTATAGATTTATATATATAGATATATTTTAATTTAATTATATATAGCAAATATGGATAAATAAATAAAAGATTCTTTTTTATAGGATAGGTGCGGTGTACTTTAGGAAAAGTGTGTCGGCTTTTATAGAAATTTTATGTTTTTTTTCGAAATATTATGATAAACTAGATAATTACAAATACACAAGGCATGTAATCAGATAAAATACAATTTCAAATGATTATAGAACCTAAGACTAGCAGATTGGGGGTTTTGGTTTTGGTTTTTGAAATAAGATTTTGTTTGTGAAAATTTATAGAACGTGCGACGTACTTGGGTAAAGTACGACATACTTCCTGGGTTTTCAAGAAAACCGGCGCACAAATAGGATGTGCGGCGCACTTCCTGAAGAAAAAAATGATTTTTGGGTTTCGTTTGCCAGAAAACGGTACGGCAAGTTTGAAATTTTTTTGTGAAACAAAATAGCACAAAAAACAAGCAACAAACTGATAACAACTTAACAATTCCGGTAGCGTCGCCAAAAACTTGATGTCTATTTTCCAAGCTTTAAATTTATAATAACTAGAAATACCGATTTTTACTAAAAAAACAACATTCGAGCAAGTATACCCTATTCGAGTGTAATATAGTTTAGGTAAGTCCAGGTCGTTTCACGGGAATTAAAGTTTTCACAGTTTGTAATTAAGGTGCTAAGGTTAATAATATTGTCACGGATCAAATTAACCAAATCTTGCATATATCAGATATTATAACGAAAGCGATTTAAAAGATTATTTAAACAAGGAATTAAAGTATGTTTGTTTAGGCAATGATCACTTAGATAATGATGTGTTTGGAATAGTGTTTATAAGTTTATAAAATAGAGTTATCACAAGTTATAAATCCTTTCGGCCTTCAAATATAACTAGTGATTATATCGATTAATAACAACAAATCCTTTCGGCCTTTATAAGTTATTATAATCAATATTTTAGATGGATTGATAGAACACTTATATAAAGAAACCTTTCGGTCTATTTAATATATAAAAATATGTTTTACCAATTCAATAAACTCATATCCAAACACTCCATATCCAAGATCACAAAATGCCAAAACAAACATAAGATTACTACTCCATAATCAAAAAAGTAATAAAACACATTATGAACTCAAACAATTCAATAATAATCATATTCAAAGGATAAACAAGATAATACCAAACTCCACGAGCAAATGATGGTGATTTCACAAGACTTTCCCAAGAATACTTTATGATATTCAAAGTAAAACCCGGAAACTATGAACAATTCTGTCATAATTGCTTATAGATTCGAAATAACAAATTAATTACGCTTCTTTGATGGATCAAAATCTGGGTTTGTTGATGAACATCAAGCAAAACCATCCAAAATTCCTTCAAGAACACATCTAACTTTGATTCTAATGGCGGTGATGATGGTGTTATCAATGGTGGTTTGCATCAAAGGTTTTTCAAGCCTTTATCACCAAAAACACATATCCTAAGTAGTACATATGAGTTGGAGGTTTGTGTGTGAGAATGTGTGAAATGAGGGATCCAAGGCTTTTCGGGGGCCAAAGTGCGCCGCACAAACTTATTTGTGCGTCGCACATCGGGTGTTAATGCACTTAGCATTTAATTGCCTTTAATTTTCTCATAGACTCACAAGTGTGCCACACTTTTGGTAAAACCGCCGCACTTTGGGCCATATCAGCACTTGGCCTTTTTCAAGGTTGTAGATATTTGAATTCCGCTCGTGTGGCCGCTTGAACCAACTAAAACGGAGTTCGTATGATCGAGTTATGATCAAAACAGTGAACATGTATCGAGAAACATTCAACTTGAGTTATTTCTTCATTTAAGCTTCAAATCTTCGTGTAATTTTCTGTTTTCTTCCACGACACATACCATGAACCTATAATAGCAACTATAGTCGATTAAGTATCAAAATTTCACGAGAAATGATAAAATAAATGCAAATAATGTCGCTAAAAACATGTATAATTTAGGCATTATCAAATCCCTCCACACTTAGCTATTGCTTGCCCTCAAGCAATTAAAGCGAGAAAACAAGATCATTTATCGTGACGTGAGAAAAAATTATTTTAGCATTAACAAGTGTTTACATGTTTTATCATAGTTTCGGCATTGTTATTATCATTTTCATACAACAGGTTGTTCCTTTATTTCCAAATGTAATAACTGCATTTGCTAGAATTATTCTTCTCAACACACTTCTAATAGCTTTTGTACAAGGCAGACCAACCATAAACATATATCATATGATCTCAATCCCTTGAAAGCATGCTAATATTGAACTTATTTTCCTTTGCGCCTCAAACTTTACTTGAAAAATTTATAATCAAATAACAAGTGTTTATGAGAATCATTACACTTACTACACAGTGAACAGAGTAGATTCTTATGGTTCCATTTCATCATCATATCTTGAGTCAATAACTTCCTATCTATTGTCATCCATAGAATAAAGCTACACCTAAGATCACATTAAGAAAACAAAACAATCTTCCACCCGTTAGCATTAGGCACCTCATTTCTCATATCCCTCCATGCTTCCTTATTTGCAAAATCAAGAAACTTCTCATTCTTAGTTCTTCATTTAACCGTATCGACTCTACTGTCACAATATTTGGAACCTTGATATTATTCAATATAAGAAATTTATAGTGCCACTCAAGTGGCCACTTCCTCAACTATTATTCTCAATCATATTAGTTACACTACAATCTTTCTTCAATCTCGCACCATAAATATCTTTATATGATATCACATTTATCAAAGGCTTATTTTATTGCCATTGATCATGCCACATAGATATATTATTCCCACTCCCAATAATGTGCATTATGATAACACGACTAACATGTTAGTTAAACAAATTAATATGCATAAATTAACTAGAATAGATAAAATGCAAATTAGCAACATTTAACATTTAAAACTAAAAGCTCATTTGGCAAAAAGTATTTAGCAGAGAGAATTGCAAAAATAGTCCTTGTGTTTTGGCCAAATTGCAGCTTTGGTCTGTCTAATTTCGAAAGTGCAAAAAACGTCCGTATTTTGAATGTTTGGTTCCACTTTTGGTCCTTGGTCAAGCTAAAATGACTAAAATACCCCTATGTTCTTTTTTATAATTTTTTTCTTTTAAATAATACATTTTCCTTTATCTTTTAAATAATACCTTTATCTTTATCTTTTATCATCAACACCATCACCACATAAAACACATTAACCCTAACCTACCACCACATCACCATCACCATCACTACAACAAATATCACAACCACCCATATCGTCGGAAACCATGACCACAACCACCCAAATTCAAATCCTACACCTTCTTAGTTCCATAGCTATAAACCACACAACCCTAATATCTTTTTATCCCACACCTCTTTTTTCTCAATTCATAGCCATCACCACTACAAAAAATGCATTATACTTGATTTATCAACAAAAATCATTTAATAAAATTTATTAATCATTATAGCTGATGCACTCAGGCGTTGATATATCCATAACCAAACGCATAACCAAAAATTATTTAATAAAATTTATTAATCATTATAGTGGTGATGGCTAGATCTACCAACAAAAATCATTTAACAAACTCTCAACATAACCAAAAGCATTATACTAGATCTATCAACATAACCCTTTTATCTTCTTCAATCCACACGGACACACCTAACACCTAACACCACCATCACCTAACACCTTCTTTGACGAACCACCACCATCACCTAACACCTTCTCTAACGCAGGTGCTGGTTTGCAAGAGTATCTAGTCAAAAAGGGTCTAGAAAATGACAAGTTCAGATAAAGAAGGCATAGAGATGATTTTTGAAATTATGGTTAAGCCACTTGTGCATATGATGTAAGGCTCCAAATCGCTTTTAAGAATTGAACATTAAGTTTAAAGGGGAGTAACCGGCCTAGAAATTGTTGATAGAAATAATGCCTAAAAACGTTATTAGTATTTTTTGACCTCTCTACGTTTTGATAATCACAAAATGTAAAAACGCTCAATGTAAAATTAAACGTAAACAAGTATCACTTAAATGTATGAATAAATAAATGCTTAATGCATTTTATGATCAAAGGAATTTTTATTCAACCTCACATTTTTTATAAAAATGTTACAAGCATTTTTATAACTTTTACAAAATATGTTTACATTTAAAAGAAATGTTTTATTCAAAATAAATATTTTGAATTCAAATTTTCTACCTAAAAACGGCTAGAAATGCTCCAAAAAACACCTCCCCTGGAAAAGACAAAAAAGAAAGCGTCTTGGCCTGGGCGACCCTTTTAAATATAAGGGCGGCCCCCTTAGTGATAAGGGGGCCGACACATGAGCTAAGGGGGCTGGCCAGACAAAAAGCTTCTAGCTTTTCCTATAAATATTGGACTGTTCTCTACTGATTTTCTAACCTCTTGCACACACATTCTTTCTATTCTAAATCAGTTTATACATTTCTTTCTTTCCTTTGATCATTAAATCATAAGCCTTTGTTTCTAAGTGATCCAAGCTTATATCCTCAAGTGCAAGAGAAGAATACTTCCTACCATCAAGTGAAGAAGTATTATAGCTTAGTGTGTGTCCTTGTAACATTATTGCTATTGTATTATATCTTGTAAATTATTTGTGTACATTGTGATGGTGTGTATAGTTGTTAGATCGTGGTGATCATAGGAAGGTTAGTTAGATCGTGGTGATCATAGGAAGTTTAGTTAGATCGTGGTGATCGTAAAGAGTTTAGATAGATCGAGGTGATCGTGTTAGTGTCTTGGTGAAGTGAAGTCTTGATAGTGCGGTTGGTATTTTAGTCCTCAAAATACAAAAGGTGTGGTAGGTTGGTTCTAGCTAGGATTATAACTCGACATTTGGCTTAGCGTCGAAAATCAGTGTAAGCTTAGTTGTGTACGGTTTTCTCCGCCTAAAAGGAGCTTGTTGACATAGTGAAGAAAACTCTCGAGTTTGGTGCTCAAGGAGTGGAGTAAGGCAAAGAGGTGCTTCGTTACCAAACCACTATAAATCCTTGTGTTGCGGTTTGATCTTTCTAACTCTCATATCTTGTCTTACATATTTATTTCATATCTTGTTATCACTTATTTCTTTAGTTGTATTGTTCATATTGTGCACATATTGAATTCACATAAAGTCGAATCTAAGTTTTTATAAACAAACCATACATTAAATTAAAAAGCGGTAAACTATTCAACCCCCTTTTAGTTTTCCACAGAAACTTCTGTGATAGACGAGATCGTTCTATCATTAGTTTGTTGCAAATGAAGCTTTATGCGGTTGTGTGTGGCATCGTGGCTAACAAGTTTTAAAACCGTAGATTAAGTATTATGTGAGGAGATGGGAGTCAAAACTGTTGTGCCCTTGGTGTCAAGAAGAGCCGGAGTCAACCGCTCACCTGTTACTGTGAATTTTTGTGATGTTTTTTGATTTGGGACGATTGATTTTTTGATTTGGATATGGGTTTTGATGTTGTTGTTAGGGTGAAAACTTTTGTTGTGATATGAGTTGGTGATGGTGATAGTGATGGTGACGTTGGGTGAAAACTTTTTGTTGTGATTTGGATATTGGTTAATGTGTTTTATGTGGTGACGGTGTTGATAATAAAAGATAAAGGTATTATTTAAAAGAAAAAAAATAAGAAAAAAGAACAAAGGGGTATTTTAGTCATTTAAGTTCGACCAATGACTAAAAGTGGAACCAAACCTTCAAAATACGGACGTTTTTTGCACTTTCAAAATTCGACAGACCAAATCTGCAATTTGGTCAAACTACAAGGACCATTTTTGCAATTCTCTCTATTTAGCGTATTATGTTCTTTTTTGACGCTAACTTCCAAATATTACTTGAAAACGTATTTAGCGTTAATCTAGCTCTTTTAATATTTTATAACTTTTAACCACTCACATAACTATGTTACCCGAAGCTTTTGGTTTTGTGGTATGTGAGTTGTCATCAACTAAAGTCTCGTTGAATTTCTTTATGAGACTAGACGAGTATCCGTGCATAGCAACGGGATTTTATAGCGCCGAATAGTTATAGTTGTAATATTTTGGTAATGTGTTTTGTGTAACGTTTATGTATATAATCTAAAATGATCAAAGTTAACTGAAAAATGTTGTGACATACGATAATTCAAGTAAAAGAATAATTGTTATAATTTATCATGAAACGTATAAAAAGTGATTATATTGTTTGTTGTAAACATGAAATGAAATCATATATATAAAAAGTCTTCTCATTTCAATCATTCAAGGGGTATTAAATTGTTAATAGTTTCCTAGATTATTACACGAACTGAATAATTTTCTAGTTTTTTTATTGACATATTATTAATAGTTTCTGATGACATCAAATAACGTCACTTTTATAGCATCATTTATCCCATGTAATTAACCCATTTTGTATAATTATTGCAAAGAATTGTTACTTAATCGTTTGTATTTGAGAATTACAGTAATTATGGAGTACTTGGTGAAAGTTAACTAAAAGACACGCATTCTGGAGCTTAAACGAAGATATTTGAAGATTACTGTTCTGACAACCAATACGCCGTATCCATCAAGGAAGATACGGCGTATTTGTGCCTACACTTCACTGAAGACCACGAAGGAAATAAGATCAATACGCCGTATCCAGGGAATACCAATACGCCGTATTCAAGCTATGGAAATAAAATATTCTAGAAGATATCAAACATGGTCCCTACTCCAAGAAACCCCCGATACGCCGTATCAAAGTCTCTGGATACGCCGTATCGACCATATTCCAGACCATATAAATAGAAAACTCAAAAACGAGTTTTAAGTGTGCTAAATCATATTCTCGATACCTAAACCATAAAACTCAATTTTCAGAGGAGAAAAAGAGCAGAAGAGGTCGAGCAACGTAATCAATACCATAGAAGACAACGTGTAATTTCTTATACTCTTGTAATCATTCAGTTTTTGGTATCATTCGTTATCTCGGTTAGTTTACCTTTGTTAAATAGTTGCTTTTGTATTAATTATGATGTTTGAAGGCTAATACCTTCGAGTATTAGCCATTATTATGAAGATCTTAATGTTTGGTTTGTTTATCTCGATTTCTTAATTTATCGTTGAATGCTTGTTTATGTTTATCATCATACTTGTTTACGTGCTTTTGTATGCGACCCATCATTCAACTGGATCTAGTGATACGGACCAAGTAATCTAGATGTCGGGATGGCTCTCCATATAGTGATTTGTACATCTAGACTAATAGGATCACAAATAACGACCTACTTTTACCCTTAGATTGTGAGCTTAGTTGGACCAACAGGTGACCTTGGGATCAACGAGTACGTTCTCGATTAAGTGGTAAAGATTTGGTTAGTGGACTACTAGTGTATGAATTGCCATTAAGCAGTAAGTGGGTAAAGTCTCTATGAGCTAGGGTTTAACAAGATCATTATTGCTTTAATCTCTAAGATATATTATAATAAGCAAATAAGGATGCTTTATGCAGATGGGTTTAATTGGGATAGAAATCTACGTGTCTAGGTTTAAGAAGGAAGTATCGCCTTAATCTTAAGAATGATATGCCACCTCGAGATAAGAAATCATTGCACCAAATAAACAAACCAACGTTTTGGATTAATGATGTTTAATACAGTTTTCTTATATTTGGCTCAACCACTCTTTTACCTTCTGTTAATTTGCTTGCGTGTGTTTTTGTGTCTTGAATTGGTTTTAGTCACCACAAAACCCGTGCCAGTCTCTCAGACTAAAAACCCCCTTATCCGTTAGATTTAGGATTAACATAGGTTTAGCATAGGTTTAACATAGATTAGAACTAACTTAGATTAGAAAACCAAAGTATTAATAAATTGAAAGATTTTTTCTCGCTCTTAGTGACCGACACCCTACTAATCACGAAACTTTCATCGATCGGGTACACTGCCCGTTAAAGTGTTATTTTTGGTAAAGTCGGCAAAATATAAATTTAAAACTTTAAACATAAAATCAAACACCACACAACGACACATCAAGTTTTTTGGCGCCGTTGCCGAGGAGTGAAAATTTAATCTTTATTTTTATTGATATTTTGGTTTTTAGATTAGATTTAACCCTTAGGATTAGTGTAATTTAGATTAGTGTATATTTTCTGTATATTATGTATATTTGTATTGTTTGCTTGTGTATTTGTTAGTTTAATTGATTGTTTGATTAATTGTATTACATAAACAATGATCTGGACGACAATAACCGATACTACGAATCCACATCCCTTGGAGATACGGCTATCCAACATTCTAACCAACACATCAGTATTCGTTCAAACAGATTAATACGGCATAATCAGTCACTTTGAATGACTGGCGTATCGATCAGTCTGATACAACAGCAGTAAGTTTTTTCATACTCGAATTAAAGGCCTAAAAATTTTATACACAAAGGAGGGGAGCCCTTTCCAACTGGTCTACTAGATAATTTTCTGGCTAATACAGCAACAATGACAAAGGTAATCAAAGGAGAAGTTCGAGAAACTTGAGTCATAAAAATCAGTGATATTACGCTCACGAGGTGTGCAATACATCGCTTGAAATTTTTTAACAAAAAGTATTCAACCGGGATGAGCAAAAATGTATAACGATCTGTTGTTTAACAAATGAGGTTGAAAATTGCTAACGTTACTAACATACCATGTAACTTAAAGAAGGAAGACGACTCGACAACCAAATGTCACATGTGATAAGAAGATGGAATAAGAACTATCTGATGACGAATTACTGAAGGGATAGCTTCAAAAATTTTAACTACAAACAATGGATCATTATATAATGAAAAAGCATTATGGGATATTATATGTTAGAGTTGAGAATAAAGTTGAACTCACTTGACGAAGAATCCTTCTTATTCCGATGATGAAGATTAAGTTGCTAAGCTTTTTGGATCGAGACTAATGTATTTGACCATTCGTACCACCTTCGTGTAGGCCTTCAAATAGTTCTATTATCTTTTTGCAAATCGCTCCAAGATGTACTTACTAAAGATATAAATAGATATAAGACTACGATGAATATAAGGATGATGGGATATAAGGATTGGAATAAAGATGTACCATGGGTGCATGAAAAACTATGGACGGAGAATGGAGTATGGAAGGAACCAACTCCAGTTAAACATAATTGTAAGCCATTTAATTGTAAAAGTGGGTGCTCGGAGTGGCCTACCTGTAGCTAGAAAGATGATGGATATTGTAGCGAAGGGAAATTTCCAGGAGCTTACATAATTAGAAACACACTCTGTTACCAAGATTTAGAATGGTACGAAGCTTTAAAGGATGGCGAACTCAAAGAAGAAGCTTTAAAGAATAAAGCCATCATGGATGGAATGATTGACGAAAATGATGAATCAAGTAATGAAGGTTGGAAAAGATGGGACGACTTTGACAATACCAACCATGAAGATGAAGAAAGATTTGAAGTTTGTTTTAATGATCAATTCGGGCTGACCGGTTTGCAATATAAGAAATTCGAATGATCAAGTATTCATTAAAGATAACAAAAGAGTATGTGGCCTATAAAAGAATATGAATACGATGACTTTAAACGGGATACAAGCAAAGCAATCCACGCATAACAAGAAATCTATCGCATGATGGAACTAAGGATGGATGGTGACTGCGCACCGAGCTAAAAAGAAGCTGGAATGAAAACGTCCTAGACTAAAGACTAGCTGAAACAAAAGTGCTTCCCAGGAGACAACCCAGATTGTTATTTAATTTTATCGAGTCTGTCTTCCCAGACATCAATACGGCGTATCCGCTCTATACCATACGGCGTATTGATTGACTGGTACTTTTATCAGTCCCGTTATTTATATGCACTTTAAAACATTATTGGCTAGTTATGTCAATACGCAAGGCGAATACATGGTTAAAATAAAACAACATGATAATGGCATAGTTCAACAGACTGACCCGTATTTTAAGATACTTTTTTACAGGTTTCTCATACGGCGTATTCCAGTTTAATGATACGGCGTATTGGATTCTCTTGTAATTTTATTTAAGCTTATGTTAAATTAACCGTAGATACCCCGATAATAAGATTTTGTGCATGTTTTTTCCTTTATATTTTGCACAGGACTCGCTGAAAGAAATGACGAGATTTGATGAGTATCGGTCATCTAATCTGGAATCCTATGATGATTGTATTATGCAGCATTCAGCAACCATATACAACACACCGTCCTTTGCTCAATAAACCAACTTGTAGAAGCTACCCATGAGAAAAATAACAGAGAGTTCTCAAGTCTAATACTTATAATTCCCGTATTTAATGTTTTACTATACAACGAGGACGTTGAATAATTCCAGTGGGGGGGGGGGGATGGGAATATAGAATGTATAATACTTGTCCAAATTTTTCACATAAAGCCTTAAAATTATGCTGCACATTTAAAAAAATTCAAGCAACTATTGTGAAATTACTAGTTACATAACCCGCACACATAACCCATAATAGAAAGTATGAGGATTTAACCTTATTCGTTTTCCAAATGGATTAACCCAAATTCACAAAAAAAGAGGCGCCGGTGATGTTGTAAGACTTTAGCAACTTGGCTTGGTATAATCTATTACGAGACCATAATAAAGAGTATACTAAGGATTTAGGAAGAGCTTATTATAAATGTAAATTTTTAGGATTACAACCCAAAAAGCATTTATAATGGTTGTTTTATTAACTACTACACTGGTTTTAGTTTAAATCAACCGTATAACCTCCCTTTGATTACATCTCATCTTCATAATAAGATACCCCTAAAAAACCTGTAGTGCCAATCCTTTAGGGTATAACACCAACAGTATTGTTTGTTACACCTTTACACTCTTAGCCGACCCTAAAATCAATCTATTTACAGTTAAGGAGAAAGCTAAGATATAAAATCGGTCGGGTCAAAATTTACTTTTCATTCTCACCAACGAAAAGCCTACATTCGTGTCAAAATATTTATTATTTTTATCAACTACTTTCATATTTTTCATCATTTTCATCATTTTTCTACACACAATTTTTTTTAGATATGAACAATAAACTAGATATTAAGACTTAAAAATTTAAAATTTTGGCCAAAACGGGGTTGCGAGGGACACAACAAGGCACATGTAAGATCACATTTCGATAGAAATCCGCCCCCCCCCCTCACACTTAGAATGGAACATTGGCCTCAATGCTCAAAAATGTTGGGTTTTACCCGCACACTTAGGAATGAAAAGGGAAAATACAAAAAATTCCAAGTGTGAAAGGGGAAACACAATAATATATACATGATTAGGATTGAGGATTCCAAAATAAGCAGAAGATCGAAGACCGGATGATTGGAGGATTGAAAACAAGCACGGGTCTTCATTATCTTAAGGAATCTTGGAAAAATGAAACCACATACCATAGAAAGAAACACGCCCCCACACTTGGGCTATAAAATCACACACTCACTTATTAATTAAGAAAATAGAAAAAAGAAAAGACACGGGTTGCCTCCCGAGAAGCGCTTGTTTTTGTGCGAGTCTCTAGCTTGACTCTCCCCGAATTCCTTTGTCCTTGGGGCAAAAACAGAAGAATAGAAATGTAGGATCCCGATTTACACTTTCACTTCATATTACGAACCACGAATCGAACCAAGAAAAGAGATAAAGAAAGATTGAGTTGTTTTAGAGAGAGAAAGAAGAGAGAGGTTAGAGAGAATGAGAAAAAGAAGATTTTTATATATTGAAACAACTAGCTTTTTCTAAAGAAGAAAAAGCTTATATACCCCGTCACGTTAAAGGTACGCGCGGGATATTTAACTAGGACCCGGGCTCGGGTTTTGCTTGGGATTAAACCCGAAACATATACAATATTAGATTAACTATCGAGCCCGATTCCCGATACTTTCCTATTACAACGTTAACTAATTAATTGACCGAGACTAACATACATAATGAACGAACTTCATGTTCGACTCAATATTTTGAGGCTAACAATCTCCCCCGAAGTGAGTTCATTGATGACACTCCTTCATGAGATCAATGAGATTGCTTTTGTCGTTAAGCTCATGTGGTCTTGGTCTTTTTCTTTGTTCTTTGTTGTAGGTTTGTTCCTTCATGCTTTGCGATCTAGACTTTGAGCCTTTGTCATTGTCTTTATCGTCTATGCCATCTTGCGATCTTGTGTCTTTGACCAACATGCTCATACTTTTGCATTATCTTGAAAGCTTTAAATCAGAGTTAGCGGAAGTCTTTGTCTTTAAATCTTGAGCTTTCTAGATAGTATGTCTTCGTAGATTGAGCATTTGAATGGGATTGAGGTTGCCGTTACCACCGTTTGACCTGCAGGTTTACGTTAGTGATAAACAAGAAAATTGATTTAAAAATCAATCGACGTGTCACTCGTTAAAGTGTTTTTTGTAACACATCGAGAGTGTCATGTTTTTATCAAAATTCATCAACCGTCAATTCATTTACTGGACCAAATCGATATCCAGTTGTCATAAGTTTGATTCATATAGAATCTCGCAAGTCACCTACCAAGAGCTTGTTTGATGCTGGCTCAAGCAGGATTTCCATCTTCATTGTGAATACATTAGTATCACTCGGATGTTCTGGCAAATATCACAATGATATTGCGTAGGACTCTTGATAACAGCTTGTGAACCTGATGATGTTCAACAAGTGTTTGAAATGGAATGTGTCCTAATGAGATTTTTATTGATCTCTTGGCTCTAGACTCGATTAGTGCATTTTGGTTTTAGTACTCGAAGGCTGGAGCATATTGCCACCTATTCAATATCAACAATCTCGGAGTGAGATGTCAATAGATAACGTGTGTATCTCCGTGACAAATGAGACAAGTTTCTGTTGAGAGAAACCCGAATGGCTGAGAAGGGTTGTGCATTGCATCACTGGGTCCATGATGTCATTTTTAATGTCAGCAATCAACTTGTGATTCTGACAGCATATGTATTGACCCGGTTTCTGCCTTAAGTTGTGTGGAGGGCTTCTTTCTTTAGACCCTTTATCCATACATTTCTTTAGCATTTGTATTAACCCGGTTTACTGCCATAAGTTGGTGGAGGGCTTCTTTTCTTTATCACCCTTTATCCATAATTTGCGTTTTAATTCTTCATCGCCTTCAATGCCTTACCAGGACGTCATTACTAACACCTCGTTGTGAATTGTTCCTAGGTTAAACTCTAAACTTACGTTAGCATTATTCCAATTTACATTCAATCTCCAATCATACCTAAGGACTGCTATTTCTTACTTTGATTATCATTTGGGTAGATCCTACGTTTCTGGTTGGATCATAGGATTGTTTCCTATCCTAAACTCCTTAGGACTTAGATTAGTCGTGAATTAAGATGATTGTTGGGGTATTAAGATCGAACCATTAACCTTTTCTTTACTTTTAGCACATTCAGTCCGATTAGATCATATTTTAAATACATTTTCTCCCCTTATTTTTAAATAATAAAACAATTTAGTTTTTGATATACCTGTGATTAAATATGTCTTTGAAAAATCTGTGAGAGAAAATATGGTCAGCATGATTGGTTTTAGAACATTTTGTCATTCGTTATTGATACTTACATAGAAATGGTCGTTGTTGATGTTTACACGACATTAAAGCTTTTGTTTTTCGGTAAAAAAAACTCTCCCCTAAAAATAGGGACCAATTGTGAAATTGTTCTCTTTTAAAACATTTGAGGGTTGGGAGTGTTGAACACTACAATTTTGAATGATTATGAATTGTCATGAGAAATTCTTTGAATAATTGTGTTCAACTTTTAGAAAAAATAACCAATGTTAGAGGGACTTCTTTCTAACGCTAATGGTAAACGCACTGGAAAGCGTACTCTATCCTTTTCTTAAGCTAAATACATTGAATGTCTTATAAGAACATACTCAACAAGACCAAGAAACGTTTTAATTTTCTCGTTGTAGGATAAGATATAAAACATTCATTTATTTGAAGTCCGGCGTTATTTGTATGACATTTGAAATATGCCATTTAAAGAAAATTAGAAATGTCTTGTTTTGTAACTATTGAAAATACTCTCGCTAGAACTTCATTTACTTACCCCGTGTCTAATGTTAATCGACATTTCAAAGCACGTAAATGTTATCGATTCAAGAGGACAGTAGGAGAAGATTCCTTTTTGGATAATTTTCTATTTTTTTGATTTTGGTATTTAAAATTTACCTGTTGTCCTCAGCATTGCTATTTGATGTTGGATAGTAATTCAACTCTGTGTCGTGATGTAGTATCTTGACTGCTAGAGGAACAAATTTCTGGATACCAGGCCTCTTGAACTTGACGGTTCATTGATCTGTGTCGTGAATTCCGAGTTCTGAAGTCGGGTTATGATCAGAAGTCATTTGATGAAGAAACGAGGCAATCGATCTGTGTTGTTCACATACATCATTTGCATGGAAAAACCGACGGCTTGAATCTCTGTGATTAAACGTCTTTATACTTTTGAGGAATCGAAAGAAAAAACAGACTAAATGGGGCCGGAAGATGTTATTTCTTCAGCTGACGCCATTTGACATTGACGACCGAGGCTTGAACTGCTGTGTTCAAACGTCATTGCTGAAGATTTCATCTTTTGTGAAACCATTCTGGCACTAGTTTCTTAGATATCAATAATTTCAGCAACCACACTCTGAGATTTTCCTGCTTTTCATTGTATAGAGCATACTGCTCTTTAGGTCATTTTCTTTGTTGCTTTTGACATTGAATGATACTAATGCACTTAAAGCCAGAGTTTGTTTGCTAGACATGTATATGAGGGTAGATCTACTCTTTGATTAACCATGCGTGGGTGGGTTCATTGTAAACTTGCCCGTGCAAGAGTTGAATAACTTTCTTGTGGGAATCCACCTAAAACGAACATTACTAAAGATTCTACCCGTTGGTTTCCATTTAAGACTAGGTCTAGAAGGTGTCATTTGTGTCCATTTGTATTCTGATGGACAATTCTTTTCTATCCACCATTTCTTGCCTTTATTTGTATATCATACAACTCCTTTAAAGCTAACTCTTGGGTTTCTGATTAGTGGTTATCTGATGTGCTAGCTGTTTTCTTATGGTCTGTTCTGCAACAGATTTGTTTGCTGTTCTCTTGGGTTTACTATCAAAAATAGGCACTATCAGTTAGGCATTCTTAGTTCTTGCATTCATGACTTTCTTGTTTCAGAAACCCAAGCTATCTTGATTTGAAATTAAACACTCATTTTCCTCATTAAGCACAAACAGACTTTCATTTTGAAGTTCTGGCATTTGTAGGTGTTATTGCCCACACAAGGTTATAGATTTTGTTTTCATTTAGAAATAACTAGAATTCTATGGTGCTGCGTCTTTCTACTTCATTCTTTGTAAACTTCACTTGGAACTAATGTTTGGCCACGACCTTATCGTTCACTTGATAGCTCTTAAGTGTGTCTGCTAACTATAGTAGGGGTTGAGTTACTCCTTTGTTGATTTTAGACTCGTAGGGGATTAGTATTCCTAGGAAGCATTGAGGACAACTGCGGTTTTCTATTTTGTTTTGTGCTATAGACAATCCTATGCATTCTTGGTTTAGGCACATTCGAGTGTATTTCTGCTTGTTTTCTATTCTGAGGCAAATTTTGTAGAGTGACTTGGTTAAATAAACCATCCGACACATTAGTTTTATTAACCGACTGTTTTGTTTGAAAACTTCTCATTTCAGGAGAATTTGAAAAAGGAGTCGTTTTCTTTAAAACTGATGGTTTGGTTTTCCGTTGTGCATTTGGTTTGTTACTCAAACAGTTGTTTATCAACTGAGTTTTCCAAAGATCTTTCCTTGCATTTCTCAATGAGTTTCTTTTTAAGATCACAGTTATTTGTTATGTTATTGTCTTGCATTTGAGCCTTTCATATATTGTATTTTCATGATTTGTTCATGTTCTTTTGAATACCATTAGTCCATTTTTCTTTGCAAACTGAGGTGTTTTTCATTTGTTCTTTACATTGTCTGTAAAGCTACGTTCAAGAGAAACGAGTGTTTTTCTATGTTAGGATATAAAACATTTTTAACAATATTGTTATGATAACTTCTTTGTTAACTAGATTCAGGTTTTGTTTGAAAGCTTTTACACAGTGCAAGACATTCACATTCTTCTTGACCTTGTGAAGATTAGCAATTGTAATCAAGTTTGAGCATTTAAAGTAGACATGTTAATGTCAATTATGAACTTATATACTTCTTTAGTACACAACTCTTCGAGAAGTAGATCATATATTGTTTGAAAAACCCAGCCTTTTCAGATTCAAGTTGTCCAATCTCTTTTTCATAGGGGATTCAACGTAATCAAAGTCTTCATGAATTTCCGTTTTTTGTTCTGACAAACTTTAACTGTCATTATTGTTTTGATTGAAAGAGGCATCTATATCGATTTTATCATAACTTCCATATAGTGCAGTTGGGTTACACATTGAACTAACTAGTATGATTAGACCAAAGCTTGTTTAACATATTCGTTCTGAAAATGACTTAAAGTTGTTTGTTCATTTTTGTTGTCAAGCTTGTTCTTCTTTTACTAATGGATTTCGATACCGGGTACGCATAGGCAACGTTTTTAGCAATGTTTGGATTTGTACCTAACAAACGTTTTTCTCCACATGTCTTCCTGAACTTCTTTAGCCGCACTTCCTATCTGATCAAGATTGGTTTTGATTGGTGGTTTGAAATTTTCATAAGTTGTCTTGATTGTGTTAATCATATGGTTTCACCGTTGTCTTTATTCAAATTTTGGAATTACTCTCTTTTAAAGGAGTCATTGTGTCTTCCCAAATTGGGGCAAAATCTATTTGTATGATTAGATGTATCATATGGGATCTCATTAACACATGGTTTTTCAGATTGAGTATCTTGAGGTACTTTAGATTTGCAAAGGTTGAGTCTACCATTTTATGTTGCGCATTTGGGTGCTAACATGATGAATGGTCTGAATAATTGAATTTGGTTTATAAAGAATTCTCATTCAAAACACTTAATTTGTTTATCCATTTACAACATTTTGTCTATATCTCTTCCTTCTTACCTTTTAATTCGAAAATGACCTTATTTTCTCTTGAGTGACCTTCAAATTATGACTAGTTAACAAGACTCTGTATGGATCTAAATCATGTTTTTGGATTGATCACTGAAATTTCATTAGCTTTAGTTTTTAAACCTTATTTATGTCATGTATTTTCGAGCTTTATTGCTTGAGTTTCATTTTAAATTTGTTTGTTGAATGTCATAATCATTCGTCCAGTAATTAAAGGCTATGTACTTCTCAAGCTCATTCTGTTGTTCTGAAGTGCAATCAGGACAACTATCCCGACAATAGTAGCCTCCCCCAGAGCTCCCCTACCAGTTTCTCATCAAGGTTAGTCTGCTCTCCTTTAGTTCTTTTGTCAATGATGGTTGTCTTTCTTTATTCGCTTTAAAATTGTTTTATGTTCCTCAGTATCAAGGTTAAATTTTGCAATAATCTAGCAAGCGCAGGCACGCTACATCAACCCACATTCTGCAGCATTTTGGTCATCCAGATTATCATTATTACTATATTTGATGAATCTGGTGTGGCATTGCTATATCCTTCTACCATAAACGTCTTATATGTGTAGTTAATGGATTGGTTGTCACGAATGTGTCTCACACTTGTCATACACATTACTTCATCATGATTTTGTACTCCTGTTCCAATAGACTGACTAGTAGAACTGGTTTCTTCCAGGGTGAGACCTCCTGAATCTTTTCCATTGTAGTTGTAATGTGCTTCTAATTCCTGTTCATCAATTCTTCTTCCATGTCCTCCTTGCCAATCAGCTTGCTCTGCTTGCAGAGGAACACCTGTTCAGCTTGTTCTGACATCATATCTTTTCCTGTGATACGCGTAGTCTTTAACCCGCTTTGGCTTCATGATTCCTTTGCGATAGTGCCATTCCTTGCAGTTAAGCATTGTATCCCATTATGTTGCTACTACTTGACCTGCTACTGTTTCCCTTTAGCCTTAGCAATATGTCATTGTCCTTTTGATTCCCAAACTGCCTTGACTGATTGTCACTTGTTATACCTTGGGTGGTATCTTCAGTCTTGTTCCGGAGTCTTGAAGAATGTTCGAAGGTTTGTTGTTGGTAGGTTTTGTAGAGCTTCCTTGTAATTGTTTTGCAAGGAGTGTGGTTTTCCAAATTCTTTTGCATTTCCTTGTCCCTCTGAGCTTGTTCAGGATCACTGTTCTTCTTCAGAGACAGGACTAAGATTGAGGTGTTAATTGGGTGTGGCGGACCTCTTTGCCTTCTTGTGTCTGGTAGATGCACTTTGGTCTTTGTGGAAGATGATGTTGCATTTGTTCTTTGAGGTTTTAGTGCTTGATAGTACCAGTATCTGAATTATCGGTTGAGCAGACCGCAAGAAGGCTATGGTATTTGCACTTTTGTCTATTCTCTCTGCTTCGTATCTCACTAACCTAACTCTCTGAAACTGCTTTAGAATGTCAAATAGTATGATGATATGAGATGTGTTCTTATTTTTTCTGATTGCTTGACCAAGCGTCACAAACCTTGACCATTCTGGGTGGAAAGCTGTTGAAGAAATTGAACATTCTCTAGCATTTGTAGTTACTTGCAAGTTGTTCCTTTTCAAATTAATTCATCAGTTTATAAAACCCTATGAGTAAATACGACTCCATGGATCACAATTCGAGAGGTAAAATTTCCCAAATTCCCAGAACAGTTGGTCTTTACATCTTTACGTTCAATGATTCATCCATGTTGTAGCCTTTCCAATGGCTAACCACATCCTCATTTGCTGTTGTTGCATTCATTCAACAGTTGAGTAGATTTCTTCTCCAATACCAGTTAGAAGTAAGAAATAGCTTCCTTTTCAGCTTAAAATTCAGTTTGTTCTCTTTCAAGACATGTTCGTGTAATTGTCCTAGCTTCGTCATGTTCTTGTCACTTCTGGAAGAACTTACTGTTGCAGCAACAGCTTTAATTACTACGCTAGTTAGCTTGTATGGACCATCAAATATGCATTTCCTCAGATATTCACCGTTTGCTTTAGTGTCAATGTATCGTAGAAAACGTGAATGCCACTGAGAATATCTTCCTGGTCCAAGCATCGGTGGACGATCTTTTGAACCAGCTGCCATGATATTGTTATGCATTTGACTATCTGTTGAGGATGTATTGACTGGAGTAGACATGATGAATGAATGGTAATGAATTATGAAGTATGAAAGATTTTGTTGGATCTTAAGTGGATGTGATGTGATTGAAGTTGTGGTTTTGTAAGCAATTCACGTTCACGGGATTTTACACGTCTATGATTAAAACCGATAAATGAATTAACGGGATTTTACAAAATCAATAGAAAACCGTGAATGAATAATCGTTTGATGTTATGGTATGTTTGATGTGAATGAATGTATTTTAAGTCCTTGTTAATGGTGCACTTTGATGATTTAATGTGTTTGATTAAGTGTCTTTTGAAGTCCAAGTAATGTCAAATGATTTCTCGAAATTTGGGCAGCATAACGTTTAGATTCAGTATATAAAAGTCTTCAATGTACCTAAAACGTAGTAGCAAAACGCAATACCAAACCAAAAAAAATCAAAACGCAAGAAAAAATTCAAAACGAAAAAAAATCAAAACGCAACAAAAAATAAAATAAAAAATCAAAACGCAAAAAAAATAAAAAAATCAAAACGCAAAAAAAAATCAAAACGCAAAAAAAATCAAAACGCAAAAAATAAAATAAAAATAAAAAATCAAAACGCAACAAGAAAGAAAAAAATAATAAAAAAATCAAAACGCAAAAAAAAAAAAAATCAAAACGCAAGAAGAAAAAATCAAAACGCAACAAGAAAAAAATCAAAATTCAACAAGAAAAAAAATCAAAACGCAACAAGAACTTTTCCAGTTTGTCAAAACGCAACCAAGAAAAATACGACTTTTTCCACAAAAAATCGCCTAATAATCACCCTTTTGACCTTTTAACTTGATTTCTCTTGCACAATTAGTTACCTTATGCCCCGATCTTGCTTAATAACATAAACATTCACACATTTAAGCATAAAGATCCGGGTTTGACTTTTTGAACCAAGAACAAAAAGTAACTAAAAATTTGAGCTTGTTTAACCACACAAATGAATCACGAATCCACTTAGGCTCACGAATCGAATCAAGAAAAGAGATAAAGAAAGATTAAGTTGTTTTAGAGAGAGAAAGAAGAGAGAGGTTGGAGAGAATGAGAAAAAGAAGATTTTTATATATTGAAACAACTAGCTTTTTCTAAAGAAGAAAAAGCTTATAAACCCCGTCACGTTAAAGGTACCCGCGTGATATTTAACTAGGGCCCGGGCTCGGGTTTTGCTTGGGATTAAACCCGAAACATATACAATATTAGATTAACTATCGAGCCCGATTCCCGATACTTTCCTATTACAACGTTAACTAATTAAAGACCGAAGCTCCATCGTAGAGTGACCGAACTTCCTTGTTCGACTCAATAAATTGAGGCTAACAAATTATATGTTGTTGTCTCAAAAGTCAAGAAAATGATTGAAGATTATTTGTTGTAATAAAGATGATAAATACACAAAATTAACAACCAACATTGTGTACAAAGAAGTTGTATTTCGTATTTGAACTCACAACATATACTTTGTTTTTGCGGGCGATTTATTAATTTTTATTTTCTTATATAGGATGAACATTCATTTCTTTTATTTCTTAATTCATTTAATAAATAATTTGGTATGTTTATAATAGATTTACCTTTACTTATTTTTTGTAAACGATATTCACAAAACGAGCCCGCCCATCGGGCGGGCCTGACTTTGCAAACTGTATGTATATAACGAATCACATTCATTTCTGTGTTACTGTTTGTTAACATAATAAATAACAATAATTCAAGTGTGAAAAGATAATGTCATAACCACTTGTTCAAATATAAACAATCAAAACATTTAAATGGTACATTTTGTTAAACAACAATCTCTTCTTGAACAACAACCTTAATGTTAACCACACTTGTTCTTGATATATCATTAAACCTCCTTAGTGGCACCTCCTCTTGTTGTGATCAAACTTTCCACATAATGTACAAAGCATTCATGTTCATTTTAATTCTGAGATAATTATTAAAATGAATATTTAAAAGAATAAATAAACTGTTTTTTTTTTGGAAAATAATATTTCATATATATTAATAACCATGCCATATAATATGACAATGCGAATATCATATATGATATACGTATGAAAATAGTAATCATATATGACTATATTCAAAATATGTAACCCAAAAAGCTTAATTTAAACTGCTTTATTGCTAACTCGATAAGCTAAAAATACTCTTTAATTCAGCTCTCTTTTAATATCAAACAAATGAATCTAATAGAGCGGCTTTGCAACTAGTATGATATATAACAGAATCACATTCATGTAAGATAAGAAACGACAAAATTCAAGTGAAAAAAGAATTATAACACTTGTTCATATAACAATCAAACATAAAAGAGTACTTTTTTAAACAACAATTTCTTCTTAAATAACAACTTAATGTTGATCCATGACTTGTTCTTGATCTTCAAACCTATTAGGGCACCTTCTCTTGTTGTGATCAAAACTTTCATATGCTGAACAAGCATTCATGTTCTTTATTCTGAAAATATAAAAGAATAAATAAACTGTTTTTTGGAAAAATGAAATATCATATATGATAATCACATGCCATATACATATGACAAAGCAATATCATATATGATATCATATATGATATACGTATGAAAAGTATCATATATGATATATCAAACACGTTAACCAAAAGCTACTTAAAACTGCTTATTGCTAACTGATAAGCTAAATACACCTTAATTCAGCTTATATCAACAAATTAATCTAATAGAGCTTATTCATAACATAAAAAATATCTAATAATAAAGCTTATTAACACTAGAAACATAAATAAGCGAATAAGATAGCTTATAATTCATCAAAATAAGCTAATAAGCTAGCTTATAACTTATCAAAATAAGCTAATAAGCTAGCTTAATGTTGAATCACAACTTGTTCTTGATCTTCAAACCTCTTAGGGCACCTCCTCTTGTTGTGATAAACTTTCACATAATGAACAAGCATTCATGTTCTTCAATTCTGAAAAAATATAAAATGAATATAAAAGAATAAATAAACTGTTTTTTGGAAAAATAAAATATCATATATGATAATCACATGACATATACATATGACAAAGCAATATCATATATGATATACGTATAAAAAGTATCATATATGATATATTAAACACGTTAACCAAAAGCTACTTAAAACTGCTTATTCCTAACTGATAAGCTAAATACACTTTGATTCAGCTTATATCAACAAATTAATCTAATAGAGCTTATTCAGAACATAAAAAATAGCTAATAATAAAGCTTATTAACACTAGCAACATAAATAAGCTAATAAGATAGCTTATAATTCATCAAAATAAGCTAATAAGCTAGCTTATAATTCAGCAAAATAAATACAGATGATGATGATTAATAAACTTATTTATATAAATCACCTAATAAGTTAGCTTATCACTAGCAACAATTAATTCAGATCATTCGTTCAAAATAAGCTGAATTATAAGCTCATAAAATCGAACGATGATAAATAAATAAGCTTATTCAAATCAAATAAGCTAAAATAAAAACAGATCTGAACCTGATGTTAATCAACTGAAGAAGGAGATAATCGATTCAAAATAAGATAATCGATTGAAGATCGATCGATTAGTTGTTTGTGTTGATATTAGTTGTGGATCGGGGTGTAGAGAGAGAAAAAAAGAAAGTTCAGGAAAACACACGTTATGTGTGTGTGTATTATGAGATGTTTATCAAAAAATAGATATATATATTGTACAAAAATACCCCTCTAGTGTAAATAGACAATTTAATCTCATCCATTGGATGAGATGAAGATGAAAGGTGGGGATGAGTCCCCCGGTATCCACAAAATGTTTGGTATCCAAATGAACTTAAATCATTCATTGGATGAGATGAAGATGAAAGGTGGGGATGAGTCCCCCGGTATCCACAAAATGTATGGTATCCAAATGAACCTAAATCTATTATTATTGTGTTTATTTAAAGTTAAAGTTGGTATATTTTTAGTGTTTTAGTTAATTTATGGGTAAATGACTAAGACGAGTTATCACTTTAATTGTGTGCTTATCTTTAACTTGAATATGTAGTTCATTTTTAAACACCCATGGGTTTAATTTGATTATCATCACTTTTTAATAGCCAAGAAGCATTTACTTCTTGATTACTATTTTGGACACTTGGATGTTATCTTGTGAGATAAAGAATGTGACCGACTAGGGACGGAATCAGGACTACGTATGATCGGGTGCACAAAATTTTTTGAACCGTAATATAAGAAACACATTTCGATGGACCATGTGCATTTAAGATACATTTAGAAAAAAATCAATTGTTTTTTTCAAAAATCAACATTAAATCGAAAAAATTCATGGGATTCTCGAGAAGCCGCAGGAACACCCTGGTTCCGTCCCTGTGACCAACACTAGGAGCTTCATCATTTTATGATAGTTCTTAAACTTACGACTGAATATGTTATTGAGTTTATTTGTTTTCTCCACCGCCCTTCTCTTTCTCACCACTCTTACACAATTACCCTCGTAACCTTCAATCCTTATTTTACCAATCAACAACACTAATAATACAATGACGACTAACGACACAACAACCTATGAAAAAAACGCAAAATATGAATTCTGCAAGATATGAATATTAGATGATAAATGTGGCTCAAGCCTGATATTGTGATTGAGTAAGATATAATTGCATCATAAATATCGTATCAATAATATAATATCTTTTGTGAGGTCTTCATCATCAAACTTGGTATCAGAGCAAGTCTAATCCTTAGATCTAAGTGGAGACGCCTCCTCTATGTCACCCCGTCAAACCCCTACCCTCACTGTTATTCATTTTCTTTGAAAAAAACAAGCAAATTTCCGTCCAAAACCCTGATTGTGCATTATTTTGGCCATAACTTTAAAACCGATTGGAGTTTACTAGCGCGGTTATCGTCATTCTCATTGTATCTAGATCTTGTACAAAACAAAACTTCAATCACTTACGCCAGCCACCAGACGCGTCGTCAGAAGTCGACTCCCGCAAAAAAAATATACGCTTTGCTTTTTCTCTTGTTGTTGCTAGATTATGAAGATTGATCTTCGCTTACTGTCGAATGTCTTCATCAACAAATTTGTTATTTGCCTTTGCTACTGCGTTTATTTGCTTTTGCTGCTGCTTGAAGTTTTGTTTCCGCTTGTTGTCAAATTTCTTCATTAACAAATCATTGCTTTTATTGTCACAATGTTTTGTTTTCCTTCTTATTTTAGCTTTGTTTAATGTTGATTTAGTTTTCTAATCAATCCCGAGCTTTCACGATTTTGTCGTTCGAATTGGCGCGAAGTATTAGACGGTAAATGTGGTCCAAGTCCGATTGTGAGTTTGTGTCCATTAGCGTTTGCAAATGTAATTGCATCATAACTATCGTATCAATAATGCAATAAGTCCTGCCGGAATTTCATCATCTAACAATGAAAACTTCATAACTTGTGAAATTTTAAATTTCTTTCAAATATTTCAAAAGGTTTTTTTAACCAACTGGGCTAGCTTAGTTGGCCACTAAGGGTGACCTTTGGGAGGTGTTACCACATGCGAGAGGTCTCAAGTTCGAGTATTTTCATGTGGGTTTTCCTTCAAGGTGGGAATCTGTGGGATTCTGCCCCATAGATGTGTCGATTTGAAGTTGGCAGGGACTACCTTCTGGGTTTGTACTGTGGAATCGAATCACTAATTATTATTCGAGACTAACAGGGACTACCTTCTGGGTATGTATTGTGGAATCGAATAACTAACTTAGTATTCTAATAACTCACCATTCTAAAAAAGTTTTTAAAAAAAAATGAGTAATTTAGAATTGGGTCTGAGAAATAATGACGTGATGAAAATTTGTTTCGAAATTGGGTTATATTGTCATATCTTTTTTGAAAATTACTTATAATTTAATAAGCGAAAGATGGGTTTATTATATCGAAGAATCACTTTTATTCTTTGTTGTTCGATTGGTTAGGTTACTTTTATCTATCACCACTAAAAAGCCTTTTCATCGGACACATTAGCGTCACATCATATTTCTATCTCTTAATTTTTACCCTCACTACCTCTCACAATTCATTATTATCAATCACACTATCCCTCACCGGACAACCTAATTTTGTTATTAAAAACTAAAACTTATATTATTCAATAATTAAAAACGTTACATTATATAAATTAAAATGCGTATGCGTACGGAAATAAAACGTAAACATTATATAGATAGATTAAAACGTATAATCAACTGAATAGCCTCTTCCTGGGTATCGCCTTCAACTCTTCATCGGTAGTCGACAAATATAACGCTTCGTCTCTTTGACGGTTCTCCAAATGTCAGATTTCCAGCTCCTCAACCCTGAGTTCCAGCTCCTGTTTTTTATCCGCAATAACTCCAACATTTCTTGGCTCTTTTGAACGTTGTACGGGTCGCTGGACATTACATACTCATTGGCCATCATCTTGGCCAACGATTTCACATCAAAGGCATTTGTTGAACCTGCCAACGACGACCCCGCTTTCGCTTTCCTTTTTGCTTGGTCTCTGCCGATAGGACGACTTCGACGAACTTCCTCCACTTCATCTTCCTGTCCCCCACTATGGTATTCAAATTGATACTTCCTTCTCCTGACTCCTTCGTGTTGACCGAACTAGAGCCGCTCGACTTGTATCCCTTGTTCTTTTTCTCCTTCCATTCTTGCAAATACTCTGGAACTTCTCTGCTATTCAATTTATCACGTTGTTTTAACACCTCTCGACGATGAAGATGTGTAAATGGAACTATATACTGAACTTGATAATCTGCCAATGCCCTTTGAAGATAATTCACGCCGCCTGCTCCACTAGTGTACGTCCGAATAGTGTTAGCGTACACACCACAAAAACTAGCAACTTTCGGACGCACGGTCTTCTATTTTTCGTTAACCATATCGTATGTCCGACGTTTGGTGATCGGACAAGTCGCATGCATGTGCTTAAGAACCTCAACCCAAAACCCCATCTCCTTTCTCGCATTACCCACAACGCTATATTCAGATGTACGAAGCCAACCTTTGTACAATGCAGTCTCTTCCTCAAGGGGTCTATGGATAACAATGTTGGTCCTCGCCTTTTTTGTTCCGCGGCTTTTTCGTCAAGGCCGTTACTTCAATCTCTTCCACTTCTTTAACGGGGGACTGTTCCTTAAGAAACGACTCCGAAAACTGATGGGAGTACATTTCGGTAAAGTCATCATCATCTAAACTCAAACGTCGTACGGGAGATGAAGAACCGCCAATGTTGAGTTAAGATGAAGAACCAAAAGGGTTATGTTAAGATGAAGAACCAAAAAGGTTAGGTTGAGATGAAGAGCCGCCAATAGTATGTTGTGAACTGTATTCGTAGTGGCCATACATGTTGTTTGGTTGTCTGTATGGGTTGAACACATTTTGTTGTTGTGGAGGTACGAATGGCGGGTTATTTTATGGTTTGTGGTAGTATGGTTGGTTTGAGTAAACCAATTGTGGTGGTGTGAAGTTGATTCGTTGTGGTTCTTGGGTTGCCGATGTAGTATTTTGAAGATCGAATGTTCCGTCCAGAGTCAGGGTAGAGCTTCGGATTGTTCTTCATTGTTGACGGTTTGTGTTTCGGGGAGTATTTTGTTTAGACATTGTGTGTGTAAAAATAATAATGAGAGTAGAGAGTATATAATTTAAAGTTGTGTGTAAAAATGTTGAAGTTTAAGTGGTATTTATAGGTAAATAAAATGGTAGTGAGGAATTTGTTTATATATAAATTCTTTGCATGCAAGGTTGGTCTCCTTACATCTCTTCAACATTTTCTCTAGGTTTTGGAGGTAGTGGTTGAAGGAACAACCGAAGAAGGAGAAATCGTCCATAAATACTTCCATGTTATCCTCGATCAGTTCATGGAATATGGCCGTCATGCAGCGTTGAAAAGTTGTCGGAGCGTTGCATAATCCAAATGGAATTTGTTTATATGCGAATGTGCCATATGGGCAAGTGAATGTAGTATTTTTTTGGTCTTCTGGGGCGATAGGGATATGGAAATACCCTAAGAACCCATCTAGAAAACAATAGTATTCATGCTCGGCTAACCGTTCAAGCATCTGGTCGATGAATGGGAGGGGAAATGGATTTTTTTGGGCCGCATTGTTTAGTTTACTATAGTCGATGCACACGTGCCGTCCGATGCCTGTTCTTTGAGGAATTAGCTCGTTTTTCTCGTTCTTGACTACAGTCATCTCTCCTTTCTTTGGGACGACCTGAACAGGGCTAACCCAAGGACTATCAGAAATCGGGTAGATTAATCTGGCATCAAGGAGTTTTATGACTTCCTTCTTTACTGCCTCCTTAATGTTTTGGTTCACCCGTCTTTGGGGCTGGACACTTGGTTTGAACTCGTCTTCCATGAGGATTTTGTGAGTACAAAGTGAAAAGTCGATCCCTTTTATGTCCGCTATGCTCTAGGCGAGGGCTCCTTTATGGTTCCTTATAACCTCGAGAAGCTTATCCTTCTCAGTGGCGGATAATGCAGAAGAGATAACTACTAGGAGTTGGTTGTCCTCTTGCAGAAAGGCATATACGAGGTGTTCGGGTAGCTCTTTCAGCTCCAGTTTAGGTGGATCGACGCTTGAGGGTTTTAATCAATTTTCTGGGGCTTTCCACTCGAGTGGCTCGACTGGTTCCGCCTTAGGGTAGAAAGAAACCACTCGTACCTCGTCTAAATCTCTTCATTCTTCAATTTCTATCCATTCTTCGTCGTGGTCGACGGTGTCTACCTACTGTTCTCGGATGAGCTTCGCCGTATGATAGGCTCAGTATAGATAGTCGTCACAAGAACATTTGGATTTCATTGACTTTCCAATGTTGAAGGTGATGGTTTCATTACCGACTCTCAGGCTTAGCCTCCCTTCGTGAACGTCAATTATAGCTCGAGCGGTAGCGAGGAAGGGCCATCCTAAGATGATCGATACTAATTCGTCTTCGTCCATCTCCAAGACTACGAAATCAACCGGGAAGATGAATTTGTTTATCTTGAATAAAAGATTCTCACATACCCCGACGGGATATTTAATAGATCGATCGGCCAGCTGAATACTCATCCGAGTTGGTTTCAGCTTGGAAATGCCCAATCACCGAAAGAGAGAATGTGGCATAAGGTTGATACTTGCC
>BQNB010016294.1:0-71849 GCA_026074375.1 Tanacetum coccineum
CTTCACAACCAAATTTTTCATGAACCTTAAACTGAAGCTCACTTTAAGCAACTACTCCCATCTCCAACTATATATCAAAGAAAAAGAAAGACTCAAAAACGTAGGACAACCAAAAAGGACACTAAGTTACCTCAGACTAGTGTACCTCAAAACCTTGAAGCAGATGAGGTTGTCCATAAGGAGAGGGGTGACAGTGTGGAAAGGGCTATCACTACTGTTGCTAGCTTAGATGCAGCACAGGACAGTGATAACATAATTAGGACCCAAACCACGACAATGCCTAATGTTGACATTCCTCAGGGAATGGATATAGGTGGCAGTCCCAGGCACCAAGAAACCATGGGGGTACTCCTGCTCAGACTAGGTCTGAGAGAGTGCTTGAAAAGCCCAATGAACCACCTCTCTCAGAAGGTAACACATCTAGAAGTGGGAAGGACAGGATGGAACATCAATTTGAATTGACGGGTAATGTACCACTCACACCCCATGATTCACCTCTCCTAGGAGGTTACACACCTGGAAGTGATGAGGGTAGACTGAAACTACAGGAATTGATGACTATGTGTATAAAATTGTCAAAATAGGTGCTTGACTTGGAGAAAGAGAAGGATGTTCAAGCTGTAGAGATCCTCAGACTAAAGAAAAGAGTTAAGAGATTAGAAAGAAAAAGGAAGTCAAGCAACTCACAACCAAGGAGGAGGAAATACAGACAGTTTGAATCTTCAGATGATGATGTAGATGAGGAGGATGCATCCAAATAGGGGAGGGGTAGTGACAAGATAAAGCTAATATTATGCAATTTCATACTCTGTTTATGGATGGTACATCTATGAAGATTCATATGCTAGTAGAGAAAAAGTATCCACTGATCAAGGAATTATTGAAGAAGATGCTGAACTTGCAGTTAGAAGCTAAAGAAGAAAGTACTATGGAATTTGAGCTTATCATGATCATCAAATCAATGCTTGAAGAGTAGTAAAATGTTTGAATACATCCTCCTAATGACCAAGATGCTTAAACTGAAGAAACTTGATGATTGACAAGTAAATATCAAGTTTAGGGGAGGATTGTTAGGAATTCTGAGTTACTACTGCTAGTACTACTTTACTACTGCTGGTTCAAGATTGATACTGCTACTGAAGATTGAAGAATATAAACTAAGTCGTTAGTACTGCTAGTTGTAATAGTTAGTACTGTTAGTTATAGTTAGTACTGCCAGTACAAAATGATAGATCATTAGTACTGCTAGTTAGTTTATTAGTACTGTTAGTATAAGAAGTTAGTACTGCTTATGTGATATGCATGAGATATATTAGGAATAGATATACATGATCAGAAGAAGCTAATGCAGCTTTAGGCTGAAAGTTATGTATGAAATTCAAGCCAGAATAAGATGTTGATCATAACTGGCTAAAGGCAGACCATGAAGAGGCAAGAAAAGTACAAATATTAAAGAAAGAGCCAGAATGGTATAGCAGAATCCTTATAAAAGAAGAAAGTGAAACAAATGCAGCAAAAGAGTAGAGGCAATAAGGACCAAACCACCAACAAGAACTCAAAGTCAGGAGACGATGATGAATACTAACCTCAAACATATGGGTAAAGTATATCATCAACAATTAAAGCATAAAACTGAATTATAAAAAGTTCAGAAATAAGTAATATGAAAGAGAGAAGAAGTGGTTTGTAATAACTATAAACCAATTAATGATGAATAGTCCAACAGACAAACAGAAAGCACTAAAAAAGAGAACCAAGAACAGATTCTTAGAAGAAGAAAAGTTTCAAGAAACAGAAACTAGAAAGGATAATGATTGCTGAAAAAGAGGAGCATAGAGATAGTATGGATGTATTCCAATGGATGTATGTTGCTAATGATGTTGAATCTCGGCCACCAAATATCCCATTGTTGTTTGAAGATACATATTTTAAAATGAAAATAAGATGTAATACAAAATCATCAGAGCAGATGAAGTTCACAAGAATTACAAGATATTTAGTGCATGCATGATGATTTGAACAGACAAAGATGGTGATAGACTACTAGGTATGGTAAAAAGTTGAAAGATATAAGAACAACAGTCCAGAAGGATATGACTTATAATACGTTATGGGGAGCAACTGAAGACCTATTTAGCCTAATGAAAGAAGATTGAAATAAGGAAGATTCAACAAAAGGACACAAACTGATACTCTGGACATCGTTTGACTCATGTGGATTTCATGTACAGTTGATGAATACAGAGTTTGCTTATCCACATGATGATTGAAGAAGAAATATCCACTAACTATAAGAAATGTCTTTCAAGGAAAGAAAATCAAAGACTAGAGGTTGATTAAGAAGTAGATGCATTAGAGCTTCTCAGATTTACAAGACCACAACTTTAGAAGTCAGAAGAGTATTTGGAACATCCTCTTAATGATTTTTTTCAAAGGGATGATGATACTGAAGAAACTTTGAAATAACAAGGTGAATATAGTTTAGAGGAGGATTGTTGGAATTAAAGGCATCTGTAAGTTACAATTGTTAGTTTTAGAAGTTAATAGATGATGGTTTCAAGATTGTGTTGCTGTGAAGTATAAAGAAAATAGTCTAAGTTAAAAGTACTGCTAGATATAAAAGATAGTACTGCATACATTGTATAGACTGTTAGTATAAGTTATACTGTTAGATTTAATATTAAGAGTGTATGTAGTCATATATAGTTTAGTACTGCTAATATGATTGCCATGAGTTAACATAGGAATAGATAATGCAATTAATCATTATACGCGTTTTGTAAGCCCATTAGGGTTTTCCTTAGTGTATAAAAGGATCCCTACTGCATAGTTAGAAAAAGGCACCTCAATTTACAATCTCTAGTTTAGTTATTCTTGTAAAACTAGGTAGAATATGATATCAATCAAAAATAAACAAAGTTTAGTATTCATTGTTCTATTTAGTATTACAAGTTAGTTGACCCGCATAACTGTAGTATCATAATCATAGTATCTTCCTTCTGATCATAGTAGTTTTGGATTTATCCAAGGTTACTAACCTTTACACAAGCTAAAGGAAATCAAGATCTATTCATTGGGATCAACATATTCAACCCATATTTAACCTTTTTATCTAACACATAATCATTCAATTCATCAGGCAATTTAGAAATTCTTAAGACGCTCTAAACAAACCCCATTGTTTGAGAACCTCAGGAACATTTTGGAAAACAGGAACCTCTAATGAAGGGACAATATTGCCTTCAGACAGAGTGTTCTCTTCTACAGGAGTTGTAGTATGTTCACCATCATGTCCAGCTTGAGAGGTGATAAGTTTTTGGACTGGATTATCTCTAGATCCGTCACTCTCAACATTTGGTTGATGCACACTATCATCTCTACTAGAAGTACCTTCCTCTTCATCATTAAGACTTGAAGTTTTAGGTGTTGTTTTAGACTCAACAAAATCAAAAAAATTTAGACTTGAAACATCAGACATTTTTTCATTTTCAAAACCAGTTTTAGAACTACTCATCTTATAAGGAAAAACAGTTTCATAAAACTTGACATCCCTAGAGTACAAAACATTTCTACTTTCAAGACTAAACAACTTGTAAGCTTTTTTCCCACCAGCATATCCAATCAAAACATATTTTTCAGACCTACTAGAAAATTTATCAGACTCTTTTATAATACCAGCATAACACAAACACCCAAAACTTCTTAAGTGAGAAAGGTTAGGTTCCCTACCATAGACAAGTTAAAAAGGAGATTTTCCATTCAAAATAAAGGAAGGTATTCCTTAAATCAGATATAACAGCATTTAAAACACATCGATTGCCAAAAACTTCGAGGTTCATCCCTTACTAAACATTAAGACTTCTGCTACATTGACAATGTCTATTTTTTCCTACAGCTATTCCATTCTTTTGTGGAGTAATATGCAACAGTAGTTTTATGTAAAAACACCCCATTGATCTAAAAAAGCTACTCTTTTATATTATTTAAGAATTAAGTTCCTATTATCAGATCTAATCGTCCTTAATTTTACTAATAAACAGAGTTAAGACAAGGTTATAAAAAAACTAGACAAACATAGAAAACACTTCATTTTTAGACTAAGCATATACAACCCAAACAGACCAAGAATATACCAACAACAATGGTCAAAAAAATAACCTAAAACCCTCCCTGTTAACCACTCTTTATGGACCCCATACATCAAGATTGTATTAACGTTCCCAAAGAAATAGATTTATATCTACACAAAAGAAAAGTGTTCACATGATTTTATCTTAGCTTATATGACATATTTCACAAACTCAGATTTATAATGGAAATTTAAAAATTCAAAGACCCTTTTAATAACTGCAGAACCTGGTTAGCAGGGTGTCCTAGCTTATTATGCCACACATCTTTAGAAACATTACAGATAAAAAACTCACTTTGGTTTACAAAAGCACACTTATTATAATCATTATCAAACACATACAATCCACCAAACTCACTACCAGTCCCCAAAACACTCCTCCCCCTTTATCAAAATTTTTCCCTTGATATGACAATTTACACTCATCAAACATCACTAGCCAATTTGTTGTCCTTAAATCCAGTTTATGCCACAGATAACAAACTAACACAATACTCAGGCACAACAAGGACATCAAATAAAACAACATCATTATTCAGTCTCAAACTACCCACATGAGTAATCTGGGTAAGAGTCCCATTAGGATGACCAACAGTAAGTTTAAGCTCAGTAACATCAACAATGTTAAACATGTTCTTAGTACTATTAGTTATATGTTGATTAACCCCTGAGTCAATTATCCCAAACCCAAAGAAAATTAACACCATTATATTAACCTTAGCACAAAAGAACTTATATGAATTGCTGGTTGAAAAAACATTACAATTTAAAAAAAGAAAACCACTTCTTATACCTTCCATAGCATTTGGCTTGAGCAGTGGAGCAAACTTGACATCCAACAAACTCAAAAGTATCATAACCATTTCATATAGTAAGAGACATAGTACAAGACAACCAGATGTTTTGGTACTCCACTAGTACCGTACCCCTTCCTTTTTGCGATCAAAATTGCTACTTTTAGAGTTATTAAAACCATTTGCAGGTTTCAAGTTAGGATTTCTTTAAAAACCAGGAGGATAACCAATAAGCTCAAAACATCTATCAACAGTATGACCTTTTAAACCACAGTTCTTACACAACAAACTATCATAGTTTCCTCTGTTTGCATTATTCCTATTATTAGACCAGTTTATGTTTCTATTATTATTGTTATCAGTTTGTCTAGCAATAAAGCCAGAAACCTAGGGTTTCTCATCCTTAACAAAGCTAGGAGGAATCCCTCTGTGGGATTCTTCCCTAGATATTATCAGAAAAGCATCCTTAGCTTCAGGAAGGATTTCCCTAGTCATGATGCTACTCCTTATAGGTTGATAGACA
Organism: Tanacetum coccineum; assembly: GCA_026074375.1. Lineage (NCBI taxonomy): Eukaryota > Viridiplantae > Streptophyta > Magnoliopsida > Asterales > Asteraceae > Tanacetum > Tanacetum coccineum. The sequence goes on from BQNB010016294.1 coordinate 5,447, forward strand.
TCATCAAGACCCATAAGGAATTGCATTAACTTTAACAACTTGGCATGATCAAACAATTCATTTCTAGCTTCACAAGTACAGTCGGGTAATTTGGTCAAAATATCAAACTCTCTTTAGAGGGAGTCGCATTTATAGTAATACTCATAAACAAGCAAAACACCTTGCTTAAAAGAGTTAATCTTTTGCATTAGGTTAAACACTATAGACCCATTAACTCTATCATATGTCTCTTGTGACTCTCTACAAACAGTAGCAGCGTTGTTAGAGAAAACATGACCCAAATACACATCTTGAGACAGAGAACTTAAAATCCAATTTAAGACCACAACATTACACTTGTCCCATTGTTCTAACAATGGGGCACTAGCAGCATAAGTTTCTTTAACACAAGTTCCATTAATAAACCCCATTTTATGCTTAACTTGTAAGGCTAATTTCATTGCACTAGCCCAAACCCTATAGTTCTCAACCTCAGTCAATTTCAAGGAACAAATAGAAGCACAACTAGAGTCATTTTGATGTAAATGCAGGGGATTGCCCTAATCTAAATAACCAATCATAATAGCCATAATGAAACAAAAGCAAAGAACAAAAAAACAGATACACAAACAGCAGACCAAGAACTAACTAAAACACAAACTAGCAACAAAAAACAAGAACAACCAAGAAAGCATATAAATCAATAAGACATAACAAATAAAAGCACTACTATAAGGAAACTCACACCCAAGCTCCTTAAGAATAAAGTCCAGTGAATTAGGACTAACTAGAGCCAGATTCCAAGCCACTTTAGTGACTGGACAAGAATAGTTAGCCTGTTTGCACCCACTGAACTCACCTTTGAATCGCTTAAAGGAAGAAAGAAGACTTACAGAGCTTTCAAGAACAAACAACAGTGGAAGACAAAACCACACCCCTTCTAGATTCACTTAGTCTAGAAAAGATTGAAACCAATCAACCCCAGAACCTTCAGAACTGAAACCCTCAAATCAAAAGTTAGGGTTTCCTTCAATTAACCACCAAAACAATGAACCAAGATGCCAATCAACGATTAACTACCCCCAAATTACCCCAAGAACAAATAAAACCAACACCCTCTAAATTTTTCGGGTTTCAAGACAAAACCTAAATTCTTACCTATCAATCAATTAAACCCTAATACGAGCTCTCCCAGATAACCTAGAGCTCGTGATACCATAAAAAATGGTACAAAAACAACACCAATTCTTGAATCACCCAACCAACCTCCCCACGGTGATCTTTTCTTTTATTAATCAAGAGTACAAATACGACAAGTCCCCAACACAGGTTCTTGCCAAACAAATACAAAGAAAACCCAGATAGTCCCCTTAATGGATTCTATCTATTCAATACAAGAACACACACAAACTGAAAATATAACCCTAATACAAACTAAACCACAAGATCAAGATGACTAAACACTCTGAACTAGATGAAACCAAAGAATGAAACTCAAAAAATTTGCTTGTAAAACTTGAGTAGATGATGATTTTACACACAAAAGAAGAAGATGATCAACCCAGATCCTGATCTCTTTAATATATAGCCACCAAAGTTACAATAAGAACCCTGCACTTTAAAACAATACAACATTGGAACAAACTATTAGCTTGTTAGAAAAATTACAAACCAAACCTCCAAGTTTCATAAGTTTGCCAAAGAGAGCCTTATTTCAACATTTTATCCTAATCCTTTGAATCGAAATATAAAAAAAGGTAACTTATGTTAGACCATCTTTCTTAAGTGAATCTTTTTCAAATAAATATCTCTTTGCTGAAATCAAATCTGTCTTTTACCCAACCCTTTTTCAATCCAAGAAATAAAAATGCGTTTGGGATTGTGGGAGGTGATAAAGCACGGGCCCGGATGGTTATTACTTTTCACTTCCATTAAGAAAGCATTATGATGTTCATTAAAGATGACATTTTTGCTTACGTTAAAGAGTTTGAATTGACGTCAGTCATCCTGAGGGGCTGCAATTCATCCTTTATTACTCTTATTCTGAAAGTTGATGACCCTATCGTTATTGGTGACTTCCGTCCTATTAGCCTTATCGGTTTCAATACAAAATTATTGCTAAAATTCTTGCCAACCGTTGTGCTCATGTAATCTCTTCGTTTATATGGCGAAGTCCAAATGACGTTTATATCAAGGGTACGTCCCAACACATGATGGTCCCCTCATTGTTGTGAGTGATTATATCTGGGACAAAGAAACAATAAAAAGTAAGATTAATGTGTCCTTAAGGTAGACTTTGGGAATCTTTTTGACACTCTTGAAGTTCTTTTTATATCTAATTATGGAACAAATGGGTTTGTAAGCCCTCAAATGGAGAAATTAGATATCTTCTTGCCTTAATTCAGCATTTGCTTCGGTTCTCATTAATGGATCGCCAACAAAAGAATTTAAAGTTAAGAAGGGTCTTAGGCAAGGAGATCCTCTATCACCTTTCCTTTTCATTCTTGCCATTGAAACCCTTAATGTGGCTCTCTTACAAGCAAGAAACAATAATATCTTTCATGGGGTTAAAGTGGGTAAAGACAACATCCATATTTCTCACATTTAATTAGCGAATGATTTCCTTGAATTATGGGTGGAATGGTAATTGGTTTGAATGCCATGAACTTAACAAGTATTTTAACTTTGCTTCCATCTTTCGTCCAGTTTAAAATCAATTACCAACAAAAGCAAGTTTATATGGTATTGGTGGTATAGCCGAATAGAATAAACTCCCTAGCCTCAACCAATGGTTGTCTTTCCTCCCACTTCCTATGCACGCTACTTAAGTTTAAGGACCTCTCAAATGGAGGCACCTAAAATGTCAATATTGTACATAATATAACAAACCTTATTGAAAAGTTTCAAATGAGACAGTCATAGTTGGAATTCAAAAGTCCCTTTCATTTGGTAGAGAGACTTACATTAGTCAAATTCCGTTCTAGGTATTCCTTGTGTTTACTGCTTCTCAAAACTTTTAAAGCTCCAATCAAAGGTCAATAACACTTTTGAAAGGATTATAAGGAAATTTTTTTGGGGAGAGCCCATGGATGAAAAAAAAGATTTTCATGGATTGCATTAAGACAAAGAATCTCTCCCATCTCTAATAGTAGGACTTAGTATTGAAGATTCAAAATCATGCAATTTAGCCATGCTTAGGCAAATGGTGGTGGAGGTTCCATACCGAGGTCAATCTCTTTGGTGCCAAGTAATCCGTTCGATTCATGGTATGGATGGTGGTTAAAAAAAACATGATATACCAACCATCAAATCCTAAAGTCTTGGTTGTTGTTCTGAATTGCAAAGATTAAGGATAATTTTTTAAAAGTCAACATAAATCTTCCTTCTATCTTTAAAAGAGAATTGGTAATGGTTGTGATACTCTTTTTTGGCATGAAAACTGGCTGATGTAGCCTCATCGCTAAAGCCAACTTCCCATAACTATTTTCGATTAGAGACTTGAACCTTCTTGCCTATTAAGAGATCTGACACCTTTTTACGTCCCATTGAATACTACAACTGCTGCCCCTCAAACAACTATTGCTTCTCCCAACAACATCTGTAAAGCACCCTTAAACAAAACCTGATCCTCAAGTAGGCGTGAAAGTAACCCATTCATTCCGAAGATCGCTTAATGACTATCGGTACTTGTTGTAACTCGTTTCCCATATCTAGTTTAACTCTACACGAAGACCAGATGGGAGTGCACTGTATAGATGTCCCGGTCTATATAATCAAGGATTAAGAGCTCACATCAACGCTATGCTACAACACACATTTCACCCAACTCGCTGGAACAAAATTTTGCCCATGAAAAATAAAAAAATCGTTCTCTTAGAGTAACTTCAAACACAAGGACTGTCCAACAAGATTAAATCTCAGACCATCAGAGGGTTGACCTTAAAACTATATGCTTTGCAGATATGTGAAGACAGCTTTAGAAACTGAAAGAGCTCATCTTTTCGTTTTATTGTATTTAGCAAAAGAAACTATGAGAGAGGTGTTGTTGATTGAGGTGGAAATTAAGTCAACGTCAACTAACAAACCTACAAGATGTCAATCAGCCATGCTGAAAATGGGCCCTGTTCCAGCTGCGTAGCAAAAATTTTTTTTTGACACTCGTTTGTGCAATCTAAACCATTATAGAAATATATCAGAGGTCCCGCCAACGAAATGGTCTTTCAACTTAAAGCGGCCCAATAAGCACATAATCCTTGATAATGTGAAGCTTTCAACCTTCAATTGGATTACTTATAGGCAAAAGAAAGTCTCACCAAAATGATTAAATAGATTTGTGAAACCTTGTAAAGTTATTTTCCTCATCTCTTTATTGTAATTGGTTCCTACTATTGCTAGTGGCTCTCATATTTCTTTCTTTGCTATTTAAAAAAACAATTATTTTGCGTAATTAGATGTTATTTAAACCAGTAAACCTTGATAGTTGTTAGTTAACAATCTACGTGTATGTCAACTACGAAAAGCAATCTTGATATCGAAGAGAAATTAATTGAAAAACATGTTGGTCTGTCATTATCGTCCCCTCATATTGAGTATGGTAATGCCTTTATATATATCTGCTATTGGTAAGTGGGTACTGTCTATCGACAATTTAGTGTCTTATTTATTCCATTTCTATAAAAAAGTCCGAACACTATGACCAAATTTGCACATGAATTTGAGCATCACGTATCAAACTTTAATCATCCGCAACAGGGCATCATGACTTGAGCCCTCCCTCACTAAGCCCTGCGGTCACCTTTATTACACTCAACTCACAAGGATTTGTTTTTGCATGAAGAAAAAAGCAAGACTATGTCTTGCAACAGATCGAGTCATGGCAAGCCTTAACCAACCACAACCATAGGCTTCAGGTCTGGAGAAAGATATGAGGGGTTCAAATCTTTCCCCCTAACTGAAAACCCAGTAGGAGTAGAAAAGGCCACAGCAGGATTCCCCTCACAATGAAAGGTCATTTTGTGTAGGTAAGTTTATCAAATGTTTTTATGGTTCTATTTAGTGTTTTATAGAGGTAGTTTATTTCTGGAGACACCTCAGTATGTTTGTGTATATACTAAGTGGTAATGAAGAATAACAAAGTGGTAATGAAGTTGGTCCCGAAAAGAAAACTGAGTTGGCACACATATGGCAGAAGTTAATGCGTCATGAGGACTACCTAATACACCATGTGTTATTACAAGGGGTTAATGCTGAACATGTGCCAACTGTGGTACATGTTTACCACTTTATATAACGAAAATAGTTTAAGGTTAATAATAACCAAATATCTTCCTAGTAATAAAGGTAACTTATGAGTATTAAATTTATGTACATTAAATGCATTTTTGATTTAAAAGAAATTTTATCTTTATTAAATGTCTATAAGGTGTGCCCAGTGTGGCAAATAAAAGCAAAACTCTCCATGAACAAATATAATAAAAACAATGAAACAAAGTATTTAAAACAAAGGATGTAGATGAACTTTCCTAAAGTTACAATTCTTATTTTGAATGAATCAAAATTATAAAGTGTCCCTTGCAGATAAACAATAATATAAAGACAATAAAATGTTTGCACCTCAGTCAAGTAAAACTCAAACTAAAAATAAGAGTTTACAACTGAATTATGATGTCTGATTTGATCAGGACCTATAATGAGTTTCAAATACAAAAGTACATTCTCTTCTAAAATAGACAATAATAAGAAAGATACGTCATTTACTTGACCAATATTATATTTAAATAAGAGACCAAAATTAATGAGTCAAGGAGGGGTGTAGGAACGTGTTAAACATTATACCGGTGAAGTACATGCTATTCAAAAACAGCTCTATATTGCGAAATAACAACAACCTGCATTTGAGGAATAGTGACAACTAAACTATTCAACTCTTTTACAAACTCATACTTGTCCCTTTGAATTTATCCAAGATACATTTTATCCTGCTCATTTGCTTTTTTTAAAAGTCCCGCGTAAATTCCTACGAGATATATTAAGCTAAGCTCTATTAGAATGACCATAGAGCTCAAGGATCATCAAGGAATTGTTGATTTGTGATGAACCGTGTCCTTCATCTTCTAGTTCTTATACATACTCATTGACTCTACATCAGCTAGCGAGTGTATCTTCAAGTTGTCTTTGACTCTGACAATGTCTCTAACATGATTGGTACATTGGAGAAAGAACATTCCAAAGTCAGTCCTGCCCATCCTCCCCAACTACTACCTTTGGTGGATTGAGGTTCCTTTCACCACCTGCCTTTGGTTCTATAGAAATATGTGTATGATATAATATAAATAAATACTGCCATTAATATATGATATCGTGGGGTCCCATAATCACTCTCAACAACAACAACGGAGAGGAGGAAAAGAGAGAGATTATGACCCCACGATATCATATATTTTAATGGCAGTATTTATTTTATATTATATCATACACATATTTCTACAAAACTAAAGGCAGGTGGTGAAAGGAACCTCAATCCACCAAAGGTAGTAGTTGGGGAGGATGGGCAGGACCTGACTTTGGAATGTTCTTTCTCAACTGATACAATCATGTTAGAGACATTGTCAAGAGTCAAAGACAACTTGAAGATACACTCGCTAGCTGATGTAGAGTCAATGAGTATGTATAAGAACTAGAAGATGAAGGACACGGTTCATCACAAATCGACAATTCCTTGATGATCCTTGAGCTCTATGGTCATTCCAATAGAGCTTAGCTTAATATATCTCTTAGGAATTTACGCGGGACTTTTAAAAAAAGCAAATGAGCAGGATAAAATGTATCTTGGATAAATTCAAAGACAAGTATGAGTTTGTAAAAAGAGATGAATAGTTGTCACTATTCCTCAAATGCAAGGTTGTTGTATTTCGAAAAATAGAAGCAGTTATTGAAAGATGTACTTCACTGGTAAATGTTTAACACGTTCCAACACCCCTCTTGACTTCCTTATTTTGTCTCTTATATAAAGAAAATATTGGTCGAAGTAAATGACATATCTTTCATATTTATTGTATCATTTAAGAAGAGAATTTACTTTTGTATTTGAACTCATTATAGTCCCTGATCAAATCAGACACTCATAATAGCAATGTAAACTCTTATATTTTTTTGAGTTAACTGATGAGAGATGCAAACATAATTATTGTCATATAATTAATTTTGTTTATCTCAAGACACTTTAATAAATTTTATTGATACATTCAAAAAATAAATTGTACTTTGGAAAGTTCATCATACTATCTTTGTTTTACATACTTCGTTCATATGTTTTTTCAAATATTTGTCATGGAGATTTTTATGCTAATATTGCCCACTGGCACACCTTAAATGTGCATTTAATAAAGAAAAATTTCCTTTATAAATCAAAAATGCATTTAATGACATATATTAACTCAACGTTAAACCTTATTTACATAAAAAAAAAAAAAAAAAGAAATTATGATATTAATAACCTTAAACATTTCGTATATAAAGTGGTAAACATGTACACAGTTGGCACATGTTAGCAAAACCCATTGAAATAACACAAAGTGTAATAAGGAAGTCCTATGACCGCATTCACTACTGCCACATGAGTGTCAACTCAGTTTTCTTTCTCGGTAACCAACTTCATTACCAACTTTGTTATTCTTCATTACCAACTTAGTATAACACAACAACTGAGGTCACCAGAAAAAAACATACCTCAATTAAACACAAATAGAACCCATAAAAACCATTTGATAAAAAACCCATACACAAAACGACCTTACATTGTAAGGGGAAACCCGCTTTGGCCTTTTCTACTCCTACTAGGATTTCATTAGGGGGAAGATCTGAACCCCTCACTCTTTCTCCAGACCATAAGCCTATGGGTGGTTGGTAAGGTTGCCACGACTCGGTCATGCACACGACCAAGTCTTGCTTTTTCTCAATGCAAAACGCATCCTTATGGGTGAGTGTAATAAAGGTGACCGCGGTCATAGTGAGGGAGGACTCAGTCATGATGCCCCTATTGCGGATGATCTAAAGATTGATACCTGACACAAATCAGTGCAAATATGGTCATAGTGTTAGACTTTTAATAGAAATGGAATAAATCAGACTAAACTGTCGATAGACATGGACCCACTTACAAAGCAGATATAACAGGCATTACCAAACACAATATGAGGTGGGACGAAAATGCAACCAACATGTATTTCAATTATTCTCTCGATACAAGATTGTCTTTTCTAATTTTTGACATACACGGTAGATTGTTAACTAACAACCTATCAAGGTTACTGGTTTAAATAACTAATTACGCAAATAATTTTTTTTTTAAAAAGCAAAGAAAAGAAATTAATGATAGACATTTTTTTAAAGAACTAGCAATAAAGCTAGGAACCAATTACAAAAAGATGAAATAACATTTACAAAGGATCACAAATCTATTTCTATCCATTATGTGAGACTATCTTTTTGCCTATGAAGTAATCCATTAAAGTTGAAAGCTTCACATTATCAAAATAAAAGTGCTTGTAGGGCCGCTTTAAATTGAAGACCATTTTCGTTGCGGACCCTCGAATATATTCCTAAATGGTAGATTGACACACGGTGTCAAAAAAACATTTTGCACGCGGCTGGAACTGGGCCTTTCAGCAAGGCGAGATGACATCTTTGTAGGTTGAAAAGTTTGACGTTGCTTAATTTGCACACCAAACTACAACAACACCTCTCCAAGTTTCTTTTGCTAACTCACAATAAACGAAAAGATGCTCTTCAGATTCTAAAGCGTCATCACATATCAGCAGCATATAGTATTAAGGTCAACCCTCTGATGTCGAGATTTAATCTTGTTGGAAGTCTTGTGTTTGAAGTTCTCTAAGAGAAGATATTTATTTTTAAGGGCAAAATTTTTGGTTTCCAGCCGAGTTGGGATTAAAAGTGGTTGTTAAGACATAGCTATATTGAGCTCTTAATCCCTTGATTATAAAAAGACTCGGGAATCATAACAGTGCACTCCCACTGGTCTTCGTGAGAGTTAAACAGAGATGGGAAACAAGATTACAAAGTACCGATAGCTCATTAAGCTCTTCGAACAATGTAATGGTCCAATTCCACGCCCACTTGAAGACAAGGTTTCTGTTTAAAGGTGCTACAGGTGTTGTAGGAGAAGCAAAAGTTGTTGAGGGAGCAGTTGTAGTATTCAAAGGGACGTAAGAAGGTGGAGCGATCACTTAAAAGGCAGAAGGTTCATGTTGTCACTAAACGAAATAGTCTTGGGAAGATTGGCTTTACATTGAGCTACCTAGCCAGTTGTCATGCCAAAAAAGAGTATCACAACCATTACCAAATCATCTTTTAAAGATAAGAAGGAAGATTTATGATGACCTTTTTAAAAAATATCCTTCAATCTTATAGCATTCAAACCACATACCAGACTTGGATTGATGATGGAAAATCATTGTAACCCACCCACGAAACCAGATCGAACGGATTACATGGCACCAAGAGCGTTGATCCTCGATAATGGAACCTCCACCACCATTTATGCTAAGCATGGCTAAATTGCTAGAAATAAAAACAATGCATCAATACAAAGATATCCCTCCGCTAAGAGATGGGTTAGATTGCTTAGACTTACGCAATCATGAAAACCATTTTATTTCATCCATGGAGCCTCCCAAAAAAAATTAACCTTCTAAACCCTTCAAAATAGTAAATACCTTATGATGGAGCTTTAAAAAGATTTTAGAAAGCATTAAACACCAAGACTACCAAGAACGAATTTGACTAATGTAAGTCTTCCACCAAATGAAAGGGACTTTGACTTCCAACTAGATAGTCTCATTTGAAACTTTTCAATAAGTTTGTTCTAATTAAGTACAAATTGACATTTTGGTGCCAATCGAGAGGCCTAAGATCGGTTGCATATGAAGTGGGAGGGAAACAACCATGTTGGCAAGGTGAGTTATTAATACATTCGGCTAACACCAAATACATTAATTGCTTTTTGGGTTGTAAATGACTTTATAAACTGAAGAAAGATGGAAGCAAGTTCACATACTTGATAAGTTCATGGCATTCAGACAATATACCCATTCACCCATAACAAGGCATCATTCGCAAATAAATTTGAGAAATATGGATGTAGTTTTTACCACATTGAACCCCACGAAAGATATTATATTTTTATTGTGCTGTAATAGAGCCGACATTGAGGTTTAATGCAAGAATGAAAAGGAATTTGATAAAGGACTCCTTGCAAAGACCCTTCTCAACTTTAAATTCTTTTGTTGGCGATCCATTGATGAGAACCAAAGCAATTGCCAAATTAAGGCAAGAAGATATCCAATTTCTCCATTTGAGGCTAAAACCCATTTGTTCCATAATAGACTATAAAAAAGACCTTCAAAGTGTCAAAAGCCTTCCCAAAGTCTACCTTAAGGAACATTAATCTCTTTTTATGTTTCTTTGCCCAAGATATAATCTCATCAACAATGAGGGGACCATCAATGAGTTGACGTCCCTTGATAAACGTCATTTGGACTTCGCCAATAACCGAAGAGATTACATGAGCACAGCGGTTGGCAAAAATTTTAACAATAATTTTGTATTGGAAACCGATAAGGCTAATAGGACGGAAGTCACCAATAACGATAGGGTCATCAACTTTCAGAATAAGAGTAATAAAGGATGAATTGCACCCCCTCAGGATGACTGACATCAATTCAAACTCTTTAACGTAAGCAAAAATGTCATCTTTAATGACATCATAATGTTTCTTAATGAATTTGAAAGTAAAACCATCACGGCCCAGATGCTTTATCACCCCCACAATCCCAAACCATCCTTATTTCTTGAAATGAAAGGTTGGTAAAGAAGATTTGATTCAGCAAGAGATAATTATTTGAAAAGATTACTTAAGAAAGATGGTCTCAATAAGTTACCTTTTTTATATTTCGATTCAAAGGATTAGAAAATGTTGAAATAAGGCTTTCTTTGGCAAACTTATGAAACTTGGAGGTCTGGTTTATAATTTTTCTAACAAGCTAATAGTTTGTTCCAGCGTTGTGTTGTTTTAAAGTGCAGGGTTCTTATTGTAATTTTGGTGGCTATATATTGAAGAGATCAGAATCTGGGTTGATCATCTTCTCACTTTTTGTAATCATCTCTCTCAAGTTTTACAAGCAAATTTTTAGAGTTTCATCTGGTTTCATCTAGTTTCATAGTGTTTAGATCATCTTGATCCTGGTTTAGTTTGTATTAGGTTTATATTACAGTTTGTGTGAGTTCTTGTATAGAATAGATAGAATCCATTAAGGGGACTATCTGGGTTTTCTTTGTATTTGTTTGGCAAGAACTTGTGTTGGGGACTTGTCGTATTTGTACTCTTGATTAATAAAAGAAAAGATCACTGTGGGGAGGTTGGTTGGGTGATTCAAGAATTGGTGTTGTTTTTGTACCATTTTAAATGGTATCAGAGCTCTAGGTTATCTGGAAGAGCTCGTATTAGGGTTAATTGATTGATAGGATAAATTAAGGTTTTGTCTTGAAACCCTAAAATTTAGAGGTTGTTGGTTTTATTTGTTCTTGGAGGTATTTGGGGGTGTTAATCGTTGATTGGCATCTTGGTTCATTGTTTTGGTGGTTAATTGAAGGAAACCCTAACTTTTGATTTGAGGGTTTCAGTTCTGAAGGTTCTGGGGTTGATTGGTTTCAATCTTTTCTAGACTAAGTGAATCTAGAAGGGGTGTGGTTTTGTCTTCCACTGTTGTTTGTTCTTGAAAGCTCTGTAAGTCTTCTTTCTTCCTTTAAGCGATTCAGAGGTGAGTTCAGTGGTTTGCAAACAGCCTAACTATTCTGTCCAGTCACTAAAGTGGCTTGGAAATCTGGCTCTAGTTAGTTCCCAATTCACATGACTTTATTCTTAAGGAGCCTTTGGTGTGAGTTTCCCTTAAAAGTAAGTGCCTTTTTATTTTTATTGTCTTATTGATATTATATGCTTTCTTGGTTGTTTTTGTTTTTTGTTGCTAGTTTGTGTTTTTAGTTGGTTCTTGGTCTCTTGTTTGGTTATCTCTGTTTTATTTTTGTTCTTTGCTTTTGTTTCATTATGGCTATTATGATTGGTTCTTTAGATTAGGGAAATCCCCTGCATTTACATCAAAATGACTCTAGTTGTGCTTCTATTTGTTCCTTGAAATTGACTGAGGTTGAGAACTATAGGGTTTGGGCTAGTAGCAAGTGCAAAAGCCTTACTAGTAAGCAGTAACATGGGTTTATATAATGGAACTTGTGTTAAAGAAACTTATGCTGCTCAGTTGCCCCATTTGATAGAACAAGGGACAAGTAGTAAGTAGGGGTTTAAATAGGGATTCTAAGTTCTCTGTCTCAAGATGTGTATTTTACATGTTTTCTCTAACAACGCTGCTACTGTTTGTAGAGAGTTACAAGAGACATATGATAGAGTTGATGGGTCTATAGTGTTTAACCTAATGCAAAAAGAATAACTCTTTAAAGCCAAGTGTGTGTATTTTGCTTGTTTATGAGATATTAACTAAAAATGCGACTCCCCTCTAAATAGAGTTTGATATTTTGACCAAATAACCCGACTGTACTTGAAGAAAGCTAGAAATGAATTTGTATTGAACATGCCAAGTTGTTAAAGTTAATGCAATTCCTTATGGGGTCATATAGAAATGTTCCCGTTCAAGCAACCTAAAAGGAGTTAACGCATCATACTAGGGATAATCCTTCCTGAAGCTAAGGATGCTTATCTGAATTATCTAGGGAGAATCCACAGAGGTATTCCTCCTAGCTTTTGTTAAGGCTGGAGAAACCCTAGTTTCTGTCTTTATGCTTAGACAAACGATAACAATAATTATAAAACAAAAACTGGTCTAAGAATAGGAAATAATTGCAAACAAGGAAACTTGATTTTATGTTGGTAGAGAACTGTAGGTATTAAAAGTCATACTGTTGAATAGATGATTTGAGCTTATTGGTTATCCTCCTGGTTTTTAAAGAAATCCTAACTTGAAACCTGCATATGGTTTTAATAACTCTAAAAGCAGCAATGTTGATGTCAAAAAGGGAAGTGGGGGTACTAGTGAGTCCAAAACATCTGGTAGTAGTACTATGTCTCTTACTAATGAACTGGTTATGAAACTTATGAGTTTGTTGAATGAGAAGTCCTGCTCCACAGCTCAACAATATGGCAGGGTATGATAAGATTGTTCTTTTTTTTAATTGTAATGTTTTCTTCAACCAGCAATTCTATAAGTTCTTTTGTGCTAAGGTTAATATAAATGGAGTTAATTATCATATGGGTTGGATAATTGACTCAGGGGTTAATCAACATATAACTAATAGTACTAAGAACATGTTTAACATTGTTGATGTTACTGAGCTTAAACTTACTGTTGGTCATCTAAAGTGATCTCTTACCCAGATTACTCATGTGGGTAGTTTGAGACTGAATAATGATGTTGTTTTATTTGATGTCCTTGTTGTGCCTGAGTATTGTGTTAGTTTGTTATCTGTGCATAAACTGATTAAGGACAACAAATTGGTTATGATGTTTGATGAGTGTAAATGTCATATTCAAGATTTGAAAAGGGGGAGAGTTTTGGGGACTGGTAGTGAGTTTGGTGGATTGTATGTGTTTGATAATGATTACAATAAGTGTGCTTTTGTAAACCAAAGTGAGTTTTTTATCTGTCATGTTTCTAAAGATGTGTGGCATAATAGGCTAGGACACCCTGCTAACCAGGTTCTGCAGTTATTAAAAGGGTCTTTGAATTTAAATCATATAAATCATGAAAGTCCTTGTGAAATATGTCATAAAGCTAAGAAAATCAGAGAACCTTTTCCTTTGTGTAGAAATAAATCTACTTTCTTTGGGCAGTTAATACATCTTGATGTATGGGGTCCATACAGAGTGGTTAACAGGGAGGGTTTTTTTAGGTATTTTTTTGTACAAAAAGGGGGGATGTAGTTATGACTATTCTAGGTCTGTTTGGGTGTATATGCTTAAGTCTAAAAATGAAGTGTTTTCTATGTTTGTCAGTTTTTATAACCTTGTCTTAACTCAGTTTATTAAGAAAATTAAGACGATTAGATCTGATAATAGAACTTAATTCTTAAATAATAAAATGAGTACTTTTTTAGACTCAATGGGTGTTTTACATCAAACTACTGTTGCATATACTCCACAACAGAATGGAATAGCTGATAGGAAACATAGACATCTGCTCAATGTAGCCAGAAGTCTTATGTTTCAGTAAGGGATTCCTCTAAGTTTTTGGCCTGAAAGTGTTTTAACTGCTGTTTATCTGATTAACAGGCTACCTTCCTTTATTTTGAATGGAAAATCTCCTTTTTATCTTGTCTATGGTAGGGAACCTAACCTTTCTCACTTAAGAAGTTTTGGGTGTTTGTGTTACGCTGGTATTATAAAAGAGTCTGATAAATTTTCTAGTAGGTCTGAAAAATGTGTTTTGATTGGATATGCTGGTGGGAAAAAAGCTTACAAGTTGTTTAGTCTTGAAAGTAGAAATGTTTTGTACACCAAATGATAGTCAAGGTTTTATGAAACTAATTTTCCCTTATAAGATGAGTAGTTCTAAAACTGGTTTTGAAAATGAAAAGGGTATGATGTTATCAAGTCATTTTTATATTTTGTGTTGAGTTCCTAAACAACACCTAAAACTTCAAGTCCCAATGATGAAGAGGAATGTACTTCTGGTAGAGATGGTAGTATGCATCAACCAGATGTTGAAAGTGATGGATCTAGAGATAATCCAGTCCAAAAACTTATCACCTCTCAAGCTAGACGTGATGGTGAACATACTGCAACTCCTGTAGAAGAGAACACTCTGTCTGAGGGCAATATTGTCCCTTCATTAGAGGTTCCTGTATTCCAAAATGTTCCTGAAGTTCAAACAGAGGAGGTTAGTCTTAGAAGGCTAGAATCTTCAAAATTGTCCTGATGAGAATTGAATGATTAAGTGTTAGATACAAAAGGTTAGAATATGGTTGAATAAGTTGATTCCCAATAATAAGGATCTTGATTTTCCTAGCTTTGTGTAAAGGTAGTAACCTTGGATAAATCCAAAACTACTAAGACAGAACATGATTAGAAGACTACAAGTTAGCGGAAACAAACTTGTATAGATACTACAAAGAACATGAATACAAAACTTTGAAATATATTTGATATGATGAATATTCTACCTATATTACAGAATATCAGAACTAAGAGATTTGATAATTGAGGGTGCTTTTCAACTATGCCGTAGGTGATCCTTTATATACACTAAGCGAAACCCTAATGGCTTACAAAACGCTAAAATGATAATGCATATTCTATTCCTAATTTTAACTCATGCATATCATAAATAAGCATTACTAACTATATAAGACAAACAACACAAAATATTAACTAACAGTACAACTACCGAAACATACTAACAATGTAACTGCAGTACTAACTATTATAACTAGCCAGTACTAATAACTTAGACTAATTACATAAACTTCAACAGCAACACAATCTTGAACCAACATTATTAACTTCCAAAACTAACATTAGTAACTTCAGAAGCCTTTAATTCCCAACAATCCTCCTCTAAACTTAATATTCACCTTGTTAATCATCAAGTTTCTTCAGTATCATCATCTTGATCATTAAGAGGAAAATCCAAATACGTCCTACTTCTAAAAGTTGAGTAGGTCTTGTAAATCTGGAAAGCTCAAATTGCCCATCTCACTATCAAAATCACCCTCTATCTTAGATTTATCATCCTTGAAAGCATTTCTAAAGATTAGAGAAATTTCTTTCTCAATCATCAAGAGACTATCAACTCCATATTCCATACACAGTACAAGAAACTCCAGCAAGAATACAAACGATTTCCAGCATATACATGTTTTAGTCCTGTTAATTCTTCCATATTTCATCTTCTTCATTAGGCTCAAATAAGGTCGTCAATCTCCCAAAGTATAAGTCCATATCCTTCTGGAGTTTTTTCTTGTTGTCATATATCTTTCGTTATTTACCAACCATATGTTAGATCTATCACATCTGTCTGTCAAAATCATCAAGCATCTCACTAAACAACTTGTAATTCTTGGAACTATCCATCTGCTCAGAGAAAGATAAAACATCATATTTCATTTAAAATATGTATCTTCCAATCAACAATTGGATATATGGGGCCATGAGAATCAACATCAAATAGCAAACAACAACCCTTAGAACTACATCAATACTATCTCTAAGCTCCTCTTATTCAGCATCATTATCCTCTTCTAGTTTCTGTTTCTTGGAACTTTCTTCTCCAGAATATGCTCTTGGTCTCTTTTTAGTGCTTTCTACTTGTTGTTGACTGTCATCATCTATAGGTTTAAAGTCATCAATCCACTTTTTCTCTCTTCCATATAACTTCTGAACTTTTTTCAAAGTTCTTATGCTTAATATAAGATGTGATATACTTACCATATGTTTGAGGTAAGTAATACATCAGTTCTGATTCTTTAGTTCTTGTAGGTGGTTTGTTCCTTATTGCCTCTGCTCTTTCTGCTGCCAATTGTTTCTTTCTTCTTTCAAAGAATTCTGCTAACAATCTGGCTCTTTCTTTAATTGTGTACTTTTCTTGCTCTTCATGTGTCAGTCTTACAGCCAGTTCATGATCAACATCTATTCTGGCTTGAATTTCATCAAACTCTTCAGCTAAAGCAGCACTAGTAGCTTCTTCTTGCTTTTGTCTTTCTTTTTTGTGCACTGTCACTCTACTAACTCTTCCTCATGTAATCTTTGAGCTAACTCTGCATCACTTTCAATTTGAGCTAACCCTTGATCCCTTCTTTTTTACTTTCACTGGTTTCTCAGGTTCTTCTTCAACCAGTACACCTTTACCTTTGTCTTTTGGATCAATAGTTGGAAGAGGTTGAAGTGTTGTAGTTGATCTGTTTAGTCTAGGAGGTTCTTCTTCATCTATGAGAACAACTCCTTTTTCCTTTCCTTTTACTTTCTCACTTCTCATCTTCATAAGTGTCTGAGCAATAGTGAGATCTTCATCACTAAATATAGTTGTTGTTGTAGGAGGAGTAGATGGAGTAGCAGTACTAACATTCACAGGAACACTGGCAGCACTAACTTCTGGCCTAACAGTACTAACTTGATCAGCAGTACTACCACCTTTTTCACCACTACCCTTGTCTTCCATAATCACTTCTGTATCAGTCCCATCAGTCAGGTTAAGCTCCTCTATTTTATCATCATTCCTCCCCTGTTTGGATGCATCCTCACCCAAACTTTTGTCAGAAGAAGTCTCAACTCTGCCTTTAAACAGTCTTTTCTTCATAGGTTGTGGATTTCTTGCCTTTCTCTTCTTTTCTAGCCTCTTGACCCTCAATTTCAATCTGGTGATCACTCTGTCTTGAGCAGTCTTTGCTTCCTCTAAGGCAAGAACCCTTTTTGTCAATGAGGTACAGGTTTCCATCAATTCCTGAATTAGTTCCATTCTACCCTCATCACTTCCAGGTGTGTTACCTCCTGAGAGAGGTGAATCATGGGGTGTAGGTGGTACAAAATCCGTCAAATCATCATGATATTCCATACTATCCTCTCCACGTCCAGATGTGTTAACTTCTAAGAGAGGTGGGTTACGAGACGTTTTAGATGCAGTCTCAGGCCTAGTCTGAGCATCTGCACCCCCCAATGTGGTATCTTGGCGCCTAGGTCTGTCACCTGAACCAATTTCCTGAGAAAGAGGATCATTAGACATTACCGTAGATTGGGTCTTAAGGATGTTATCACTGTCCTGTGCTGCAACTAAGCTAGCAGCAGTAGTGATAGCCCTTTCCACACTGTCACCCCCTCCTTATGGACAGCCTCATCTGCTTTATGGTCTAAAGGCACACTGGTCTGAGGTAACGCAATGACCTATTTGGCTCTCCTATGTTTTTGAGTCTTTCTTTGTTTTCTTTGATATGTAGATGGAGATGGGAGTATTTGCTCAATGTGAGCTTCAGTTTGAAGTTCATAGGAAACTGTTGGAGGTGTTTCAGTTTGAAGTGATTCAGTTTGAGGTTCTGAAACATTTGGTTGTGAGATAGAGGGTGTTGGTTGGGGTTCAGGGGATATTGCTGAACCTTCACCCTCAGGTGCTTGGTTTTGCACCAACATAGAGTCAAAAAGTGGAGTAACTTTTCCTGAAAAAAATTTACTTTTCCTTGCCATATTAGAGAAAACCTTTTTACTATGTGTAGGTGTCTCATAAGTATCATTAAAAGGTTCTGGCAAATCTTTAAGCTGGTTATTTAAAAAGAGTTGTAAAACCTTGGATACATTAAAAATCTCTTTGGATCCAAGTTCCTTAACATACCATCAAAAATTAATTTAGAAAAATTAATTTTTTGACCATTTGCTAAACATATAACTGCTGAAGCCAAATTAGTTGAAAATTCATTCAAAGCAGTTGATTTTGAACTTATACAATGAAGGATGGTATGTATCAAAAATTTCCATTGAGGTGAGAATGAACCTTTTTGAAAAGTAAGTTTTGTAGATAGCTGTTCATATCCCATCAACACAAGGTTTTCAAAAATTTCATCATTTGTTAGGCAAGCAATACCATCCTCATCATTAAAGAGAAGATCACTTCTCACTGATGATTCTGATATGACCACAACCTTGCCATCAACAATAACATGTATTTGCTTCACCGAATTGACTATTTTGGAAGTGGTAGTATTCCAAAACTGTTCAATGTAAGAAGCATAGATAGTGGGACTTATAGTGAGAGCATAATTGATTGAACATGTAGAGAGGAAGTCCACTATCTGATGAAACTCAGTGTTCTCCTCTGTCTTTTCCAAACAAGCAACCATATTATGTTGATCGACAAACTTCAAATCCGCCATATAGTGATTGATTTATGAGAAGGGTTCTGGGTTTAAGTTCGTTGATGAGAGTATGAGGGTTTGGCAAAGTTAATTGAGATATTATAAAGAGAGCTTAAGGGTGTGATTGGACCGACTGAATAAAGTTGAATCTTTATCTTGAAGTAAAACTTATAAAAGAAAGAAAGATCAAGAATTATCCAAATATAGACCCCTATAAGCGAAGTTGTTGGCGGAAATATCTCAACGGTTATAATTAATTAATGAAAATCTGTTATGCCCCGAACAGTATTAACGGTAACAAGCAGTACTAAATTTGGCTCAGCAGTACTAACTTTTGCCCAGCAGTACTAACTTTTGCCTAGCAGTACTAACTTTTGTAGCAGTATAAACAAAATAGTTACCAGTAGAAACCCAATACTAATCATCAATCTCATTACTAAACCCGTGTAAGCAGCACTAACTAAGCCTAGCAGCATCAACTTTTGTACAAAGTTTCATCCAGCAGTATAAACTAAGTCCAGCAGTACTAAGAGATATCTAACAGTATTAACTCTGTCTTCAATAATTATACAACAACATGCCTCTATTCATCACAAGCACACTAGAAAAGACTAGATAGACATGTGAGAATTCATGAGGATCCATATTTATGCATAACCCATGAATAAAAGTTAAGAACTGTTATCCAAACACATTAACCTCCCCTCAAACAATACTTCAGAGATTAAGTAATCCAATGCTAGCAATTAGAAAGTTAAACCTGCTAACATCAAAAGCCTTTGTGAGAAGATCTGCAACATTGTGGTCTGTGTGAATCTTAATCACTTGAATCAACTTCTTCTCATAACAATCTCTGATGAAATGGTGCCTTATCTCTATGTGCTTGGTTTTAGAGTGAAATACTAGATTCTTCACAATACAAATGGTGCTTTCATTATCAATGAAAATCTTGGTGTTCATGAAATTGAATCCATAGTCAAGCATCTGATTTTGGATCCATAGCACCTGTCCACAACAATTTGCAGCAGCAACATACTCTGCTTCAGTAGTAGAATTTGCAACTATAGTCTGCTTCTTACATTGCCATGAAATCAACCTCTTGCCAAGAAATTGACAACCTCCTGTTGTAGATTTCCTGTCAAGGCTAGCTCCAGCATAATCACTATCAGAAAAAGCTTCCAAGTCAAATGGTGAATCTCTAGGATACCAAAGGCCTAATTTAGGTTGACCTTTCAAGTATCTAAAGATCCTCTTCACAGCATGAAGATGTGACATTTTAGGAGTAACTTGGAACCTTGCACAAGCACAAACAGCAAACATTATGTCTGGCCTAGAAGCTGTTAAGTACATCAATGATCCAATCATTGATCTGTATAAATGAACATCCACACTATCAGCTTCTTCATCCTTGATCAATGCCTTGTTAGGTTCCATAGGAGTGCTTGCTGTCTTTACAGTGGCAAAATCAAACTTCTTCAATATGTCAGCCACATATTTGTCTTGGCTAATGAAGATTCCATCCTTCTTTTGTTGTACTTGTAACCCTAAGAAGAAAGTGAGTTCTCCCATAGAACTCATCTGGAATCTCTTGTGCATCAAACCTTCAAACTCATCACATAGGGACTTCTTAGTTGACCCAAAGATGATATCATCAACATACACCTGAACTAACAAGATATCACCTTTGTCTTTCTTGATGAACAAAGTCTTATCTATAGTGCCTCTTCTAAATCCATTTTCAATTAAGTAGGTAGACAAGGTCTCATACCAGGCTCTAGGAGCTTGATGTAGACCATATAAAGCTTTTTCTACCTTATACACTTTGTCAGGAAACTGTGGATCTTCAAAACTAGGAGGTTGGCAAACATATACCTCCTCATCAATAGTACCATATAATAAGGCCAAAAATGGTACCAGATGGATGTCAAGAGTGCCTTATTATATGGTACTATTGATGAGGAGGTATATGATGAGGAAGTATATGTTTGTCAAGAGTGCCTTATTAAAATGGGTCTTTAGAAACAAAAAGGATGAGAGAGGCATTGTAGTGAGAAATAAGGCAAGACTGATTGCACAAGGTTATACCCAAGAAGAAGGAATTGATTATGATGAGGTTTTTGCTCCTGTTGCTAGGATTGAAGCAATCAGGTTATTTTTGGCCTATGCATTTCAGTAGTCTTCTCTTCTTTATCTGAAGCTCCACTTTCATCCATTTTAGTAGTCTTCTCTTCAGCATCTTCTTCACTGACCTTAGGATCTTGAGAGATTAATGGATCAGTTGTGCAGATAGGTATTAGGATGTATTCTTGTTCAGGTTTTATCTTCTTCTCAGCATAACCTGTAACAATGTTATCTCTAGTTCCTGTAATACCATTAGTTTGATTTCCTGCAACAACTGGCACATAGTTCATAGATATTGTCAAAGAATCAACATCAAAAAGCCAGTTTGGTCCATTTCCTGTCATATTAGGTGTATTTTTAAGAAATCTAATGTTTAAGGTCGCTTCAACTATCCTGGTCCTCTTGTTAAATACTCTCATGGCCTTATTAACTACAGAGTACCCAACAAAAAATCCCTCATCGGCTTTTCCATCAAACTTGCCTAGATGATCCCTGGTATTTAAAATGGTAACAGAACACCAAAAGGTTTCATGAAGTCTATCAATGGGGTTCTTCCATGAATAAGTTCATAAGGTGTCTTGTTATGAGGCTTAATGACTAAGACCCTATTTAGCACATAGCAAGCAGTATTAACTGCTTCAGCCCAAAAGGTGGTTGGTAACTTAGAGTCAACTAACATAGTTCTTGCAGCCTCTATCAGTGTTCTATTCCTCCTCTTAGCAACACCATTCTGCTGAGGAGTCCTAGCAACACTGAATTCCCTCTTAATCCCCTTCATTTCACAGAACTGATTCATTACACTATTTTTGAACTCAGTTCCATTGTCACATCTGATAACTTTTACTTTATGGTCTAGTTGATTTTCTATTTCTGTTATGAAGGTCTTTAATATCCCACTAGTCTCATCCTTAGTGGCCAAAAAGAATACCCAAGAAAATCTACTAAAGTCATCAGTGACAACTAGGCAATAAGACTTTTTCATTAAACTCTTAACATTTGTAGGACCAAATAGGTCCATATGAAGCATATGTAAGGGTTTGCTGATTGAGTTCACAAGTTTGGCCTTACAGGAGGCTTTGTGTTGCTTTCCTTTCTGACAAGCAACACAAGAATGGTCATTTTCAAAAATCTTTGAAGGCAAACCTCTAACAAGGTTTCCCCTCACAAGTTTATTAATGTTTTTAAGGTTTATGTGACCAAGCCTCCTATGCCATAAATTGGATCCATTAATTGTGGCCTTAGCCAAGAGGCAAGTTAAACCTTTAGTGGGAACAACACTCTTTAGGTCAACACGGTAAATGTTATCCTTTCTTGGACCTCTCAGCAAGACTTGACTTTCATCAAGTAGCTTAAAGTCAGAAGATAAGACAAGACATTCAGTGTCAGTAAAAAGAACATTATTCTTTTTGTCACAAATTTGTGACACACTAAACAAGTTATACTTAAGCTCCTTACAAAAGTACAAATGATCAAAATCCAATGTTCCTGTTTTGATTTTACCTTTACCAGAAATTATACCTTTACCATCTCTAAAGGAAACAAATCCACCATCATAATCTTCATACTCAGTAAGATAGAATTTGTTTACAGTCATGTGCCTTGAGCAACCACTGTCAATAACTCCTTTTTCCTTGTACTCTTTCTGCTGTGGGTTGCCCTGCACATAAAATAAGAGAATTAGACTCTTTTGGGGATCCAAGCCATTATAAACTTGGATCTGCCGCGTGCATCAATGTAAGAATATTTCTTGAAAGTATTTGATGCACTACTATTTTTGGCTTTCCAAACCCAACAAGCCGAGGCCTTAACAGTATTAACCCCTTTTCCCTTATTTTTACTTACTGCTGCTCTATCCCTAGCAGTAGTATCTTTTACCCTGATAGCATTAACCTTTTTTTTGAAAATACTGTTTTTGTATTATGAATACTTGTTAAATAGCCTTGTGACTTGTGAATATCCCTTTTTATAAGCATTTGATATTGATATAGGATGATTCACAGTTGGTTTTGAGCCAGCAGTATTAACTGGTCTGACAACATTATTAACACTTGCACCAGCAGTATTAAGTTTGCCAAACCTGGTTAGTACTACTTGTGGAATAAATTTTCTATTAGGGTGAGGGTGAGTCATTTTATTAGCAAAGTTCTTATGATTCACCCTTCTTGAGTTGTTCCACACTGGTCTTATAACCTTTTTATCACACGTTAATGGAGATGCTCAAAACTACCAAAACGCATAACAAGCTTTATTAATCATGTTAATGGTCACTTCCTAGTCTTTGGGACATAAGATTGATTCCAGTTTCTTTGGTTCCTTAGGTATAGTGTTTGTTTTGTTTAGAAGTTTCTACCTTTATACTGTTTCCCTAGCAAATTTATCTTTTCAAGTGCTGGGTATAATCAAGTTTTATCCTTAGTTTAATTTTACCTCACTTTCATCATCAGAAATACAATCACTCAATGGCTGGAGGTCCTAAAGCAGTTCTTACTATTATACTTGTTTTATGGTTCTATTACATCACCGTTTACTTTTTACACAACAGACTCCTGATTGACTCAATGTCTTAACATTACTAGTGTAACAAAGGTAGTAACATCAAATTCCTACTTTCAACTTTTTACATCTTAAAACTTTGATCAGTTTGTGGGTATGAAATTCCCTGTAAAAGGTGGGGGAACTGCATGATATCCCTTATCAGATTTGGACTTATTATTCTCCTGATTTTCTAACATCTCAGATGAATTCACAAAGCTTTCTACTGCAGGAGAAGCTGTAGTAGAAGAAGCTGTATTATATCCTAGTCTAGTTTTAAACTTGTCAATGACTTGGACTTTCCAGCAATTTTTAAAGTTTTTGATGAATTTTGAAACTTTTCTAAAGTTAGCTTTAAACTCATCTCTCTCTTTTTCTTCTTTTTCCCAATTTGTTTTTGTTTCAACTTAAAAACGTGTCTCTTAGTTTGACTTCAAGTTTTTTATAACATTATTGTTTCTTCATACACAACCTCATTTTTCTTATAGTGAGCTAGTCTAGTTCTACTGAATTCTAAACCTGCTTTATTAAGTTACTTATTAATTTGAGACTTTTTGTTAATATGAAGACAAACTATCATATAGGGTTCTTTGAGAGTAGCATATGCTTTTACACATGATTTTAAATACAGAATATACTATAATCTGGAACTGGAGACTTCTAGGAAGATGTATGTGCCATCAATGCAAAGTTTATAGGATGCTCTTCCTCAGCTTGGTAGCTCCAGTCATACCTTCCAATTCCATCTAGAGCAACCAAGGCATTTTCAGTAGGAGTTTCCACTGTCATAGTTCTTATGTTATTCTCTCTTCCTCTGTTTTCCTGATTTTTAGGAGCCCTACATTCTCTTGCAAAGTGACCATATTTATGACAATTGTAGCACTCTACTTTAGACCTATCAAATCCAACTCTTTGACCATTTACATCCAGCTTCCTGCATATCCTCTTGATGAATCTCCTAGCTCTAATTGTCAGCATAGCCATCTCCCATCGCAAATCCATTTCTTCTAGGTCATCAGGATTAATTTGTTCTAGATCTTCTTGTGACAGTTGAGGAGAATTGGGCTGACTAGCAAGGAAAGCACAGATCACAGCATCACTAAGGTTATCTCCAGATGTAGGATTACTTTAAGTAATAGTAGCACTAACTCCATAAGTAGTGTTATCTGCTTCATTTGTGCTGTTATTGCTGTTAGTGCTGTTGGAGGACACAAAAGCCTCATTTTGTGGATTTTGACTTGTACTTGATGATCCTGAGATTTCAGGTTCATATATCTTCAAGTTGTTGTATAAGTCATCCAAACTGATGGTCTTTATTTCCTGTTTGTTCCTCTAGATCAAGACATTGAGTTTCCAATTCACATGGGAAGACTTCTCAACAGTTTTAAGTTCATGTCTGTGGTGAAACGTTCACCTTGGTCTCCCATTTAAGTTGATTAAGTTTTTGCAACCTATCAAAAGTTTGATCCATTATCTCTGAACTTATTCCTGCAAAGTTCTCATATTGTTGCTTGAGTAGAGTTCTCTGAACTTTATTGGATTCCTTGTTTCCTCCATACCTCTTCTCAATGGCTTCCATTAGAAATTTTGTATCTTTATATGAATGTGTTGATCCCAATCCTTGATCGATTCTTTAGCTTGTATAAAGAATATGTTACCTTGGATAAATCCAAAATAACACTGATAGAAACTTTGTGTTGAATATTAAAGAGTATTCGGAATATACTCTTTAATACTTGAATAATTATGTATTAAAAACGGTGAATATGAAAGAACACAATTGTAACCAAAAAAGATTCATTATGTTTTTTGATGAATAATACGTGTATCTGGCTTGTAATAGGGTCTGACAACCTTGAAGATATTATCTCTACAACACTTTTTCTCCATACCAATAACTATTGTGTCTATGTATCTTTATTATAGTGGAGATCCACCAAGACTTACTAGGATACATAATTAATTATCTATTAATTACACATTCTTTACAAGGAAAAATGTATAAGGAAAACTAAATCTTCTCTCTAAAAGCATATCATTCACTCCATCAATTAATGTTGATCTCGTTTCTTCTTTAGCATATATTGTTTTCCATTCAGCATTAATATCTTCAGTCTTTGACTTCCAATCAGCAGGTAATCTCTTTCAAGCAGCATTAAAATATTCATTAGCATCATTAACTTTGTGTGCTAGCTAAGTTAGTACTAAATACTTAGAATATTCTTCTTTAGTCTTCATCAGCTGTCTTAAAGTCCTTCAAGCAGTTTTAAGTTAGTTATGGTGGTTGTACTAACTTTGCTCTAGTAGTACTCAGTTCGACTCCTAGCTGTTCCTAACTGATTAGTACTGGCAGTTTCCAACACTTAGCATATTTCCATGTATCTTGAGCAGTACTAAATTATGCTTGGCAGTGAACAAAGTAGAGACTTTAATCCTAACTATCCTCCCTAAACTTGATATTTATCTTTCTTAACATAAGTTCTTTTTAAAGGAGTTTGATTCCCAACAAATCCTCCCCTACTTATGTTATCTCTTTGAATCTTCATGTTTCTTGATATGAAGCTTTATCTTCACTAGGAGAGGATGTTCTAATCACTTCTTGTATTGTGATTGTCATTATCTTGTGTCAAACTATGCTCATGTTTTCTCTTTTCATCATTAAAATTGATCTATGCAATTTCATAGTGCTTATATAACAGTATTTCTTTGCTCTTGTTACCTTTTTGTCTTTAGGGCTATTTATCCTCACTAAATCTTCCAATTCTATCTCTGGGTTGCCTTGCAATTAAGAAAATCAGACCTTCTTAGGAACCCAAGCCATTACAGACCTGAATCTGCCTCTTACATCAATATAGTCATATTTCTTCAAAGTGATTGATGCACTATTAGGTTTGATAGGTCTCCAAACCCAACATGCTGAGCTCCTTTAACTGCAATTAACAGACTTCGTCCTATAAACATTAAAATGACTTTGTCTAGCAGTATTAAGTGATTGGGCTAGACCTAGTTAAGGATTTTTCTTGGAACCTATGTGCTTTTTTGATTGGGGAAGTGACAGTGTTGAATTCTTGAAGAATTTTGATGGTTCACCCTTCTTGCATTCCACACTGGTTTTTCCTCTCTTTGACCATTTAGCTGTCTCTTTTGTTTACATGTATACTGGAGGTGATCAAAACTTCCACAGACATAGCATGATTTGTTATACATTACAAAGTTACTTCCTAGTTGTTGGACTTTCGATTTTCCAATTCTTTGGTTTCCCCTCGGAACTTTTGACTCTTGTACATCTTAGCATTACCTAACTGTTTTCCTAAACTGGTTTTTTCTTGTTGTTTTGTCTAAAACATCTAAACTTTAGGAATAGTTAGGAACAAGTTTCTTTTCTACTCATAACATTGAGACTAACTTCATCTCATTAACTTTGTTATGGAAATTTCCTGTTTTTAAGTGTTGGTTTGGTTGGTTAAAAATGGTCTACTAGTATTGGTGGAATTGTGACTTCTGAAACGCATTTGGTCTAGGATTTTGTAAACATTCACAAAGGGTTTGGGTTTTGGCAACAGTCTTAATTGGTCTGGCAGTATTAATAGGTCTAGCAGCACTGAGTGGTGCTGCTGCTTTTGAAGACCTTTGCCTAGCAGTACTAATGGGTACAATGCCAGACTTGGTTAAAACTGCTGTTGGAGCAAAATTTCTCCTAGAATTAGAGAAATTTTGATGATTAGTCCTCAAAGCATTATTCCAAACTGGTCTAACCTCCCTTTGACCAGTTCCCTTTTGCACATTGTTTATCATTGGTTTTTGTACCATCTTTTTATCATGAAAATCACAGTCTTTAATTAGATGGTTAAAACTCCCACACACAAAACAGGCTTTCTTTGTAAACTGAAACCCAACTCCTAATTTCTGAGTTTTCTTTTCATTCCAGTTTGTTCTGCTATTCCTAGGGTTTTGATTAATTTTCCTAGGTTGTTTAGCTTGCTCAGGTTTAGGCTCAGATTTATGTTGAACATTATCAGATATCATTTCTTCACACTCATCCTCATCACAATCAGATACCCAATCTTCAATTATTGGGGCACCAGTGTTTCTCTTATTCTCATTTGAGGAATTTTCACTAACACTTTTATTGACATTAACTCCATAGCCTTTAAATTTAAGCTGTTGAAACTCTTTAAGACCGGAGCTAGACAAATCAATAGTTGGGGGTGAAAACAGTCCTGTAGGTGGAGGTGGAACAGAATTATATCCCACACCTTTTCTATTGTTATCAGAAATTTGACCCCCTATTAGTTTATCTAAGCTTTTAGAGGCATTTTCAAATTTATCAATTTTAATCTGATTGCTCTCCTTATCTTTCTTAAGTTTTTCTATCTGAATATTAAGAGCATTGATTTCTGAGTCTCTGAATGAGGCATCTCTTTTTAAAACAGCAATTTGGTCACAAAGCATAACCTCATTCTTTTTGTAGAAAACAAGTTGTTCTTCTACAGAAGCTAGACCTCTTTTATAGGTAGCTAGATCAAAATCAGATTTATTAAGCTCTACTCTTAAGCTGTCATACTGAGATTTAAGAGTTTCATAGGATTTAAGACAAGTGTCAGAACATGTTTTATGATTATATACCTCTGAGTCAGAGAAAGCCATAAGTGCCAAGTTAGTAGGGACTTCCTCATTAGCCATAAAACTCTAATCAAAACTTGCTCCATCAAATGCCACCATTGCTTTAGAAGAAGTGTCTTCCACATTTACATTTCTTTTTTAGCTTTCTTGATTTCTAGGCCTACTTTCTTGATTCCTAGGCCTGCTTTCTTGATTCCTAGGACCTCTGCATTCTCTTGCAAAATGTCCTATAGTATAACAATTGAAGCATTCAACTTTTGACTTGTCATAACCAACAGTATCACTTCCATTGATGATAATCTTCTTACCAGTTCTCTGATACCCCCCGACTCCCCACCCCCGTCCTCCCCCCCCCCGACGCCTCCCCCTCAAACCCCCCCCCCCTCCCCCACCCCATCCCCCCCACCCCCCCCCCCCCCCCCCCCCCGCCCTCCCCCCTCTCCCCCCCACCCCCCTTTCCGCGCTCACCGTCCCCCCCTCCCCCCCCCCCACCCCTCCTTTCACCACTCCAAACCCACCCCCCCCCCCCCCCTTCCCTACACCCTACCCGCCCCAACCACTCCCGACCACGCTCCCCACTTCACCCCACAACCCCCCTCTCCCCCCCCACCCCACCCCCCCCCCACCCACCCTCCCCCCCACCCCTCACCCCGCCCCCCGCCCCCCACCTGCCCCCCCCCTCCCCCACCCCCATTCCCCCCCAACCACCGCCCCCCCCTTCCCACCCCCCCCCCCCTCTCCCCCACCCCCCTCGCCTTCCACCCCCCCCCTCCGTCTCCCCCACTACCTTCTCCCCCATCCCCTCCCGCCCCCGGTTTCCCCCCACGCGCTACCCACTAATAATACCAACCCCCACCCCCACAGCCAAGCCCTCTCCCATCCCCCACACCCCCCCCACCTCCCCCCCCCCCCCACCACCCCCCTGCGCCCCCTCCCCCCCCCCCCTCCCCCCCCCCAACACACCCCCCACCCCTCCCCCCCCCCCCCCCAACCCCCCACGCCCGCCACCCCCCCCTTCACCCCCGCCCCCCCCATCCCCACCACACCTCCCCCCCCCGCCCACCCCCCCCCCGACACCCCCCCCCCGACCCCACAGCCACCCACCCCCCACCCCCACCCCCCACCCCATAACCCCCACCCCCACCCCCCCCCTCCCACCCCCCCATTTCCCCCTCCCCCCCCCCCCACCCCCCCTTTTCCCACCACCCCACGGGCCGCCCCACCCCCACCCCCACCCCCCCCCCCCACCCCCCACCCCCCCCCCCCCGCTCCACCCCCCTCCCACCCCCACCGCCCCAACCCTCCCCGACCCTCATCCCCACACTTGCTCCCTCACCCACCCTCACCTCCCCCCTCCCCCCCCCCCCCATCCCCCCATCCCCCCCCACACCACCACCCCCCCCACCCCCCCCCCACCCTTATCCAAATATAGACCCCTATAAGCGAAGTTGTTTGCGGAAATATCTTAACGGTTATAATTAATTAATGAAAATCTGTTATGCCCCAAACAGTATTAATGGTAACAAGCAGTACTAAATTTGGCTCAGCAGTACTAACTTTTGCCCAGCAGTACTAACTTTTGCACAACAATACTAACTTTTGTAGCAGTATAAACAAAATAGTTACCAGTAGAAACCCAATATTAATCATCAATCTCATTACTAAACTCGTGTAAGCAGCACTAACTAAGCCTAGTAGCATCAACTTTTGTACAAAGTTTCATCCAACAGTATAAACTAAGTCCAGCAGTACAGTATTGACTCTGTCTTCAATAATTATACAACAACATGCCTCTATTCATCACAAGCACACTAGAAAAGACTATATAGACAAGTGAGAATTCACGAGGATCCATATTTATGCATAACCTATGAATAAAATTTAAGAACTGTTATCCAAACACATTAACCTCCTTTCCTCCAAATGCAACAAATCCACCATCAATATCTTGATAATCTGAGAGGTAGAACTTGTTCCTAGTCATATGCTTAGAGCATCCACTGTCAAAAATTTATTGATCTTGTAAAGCATATTGTGGATTACCCTACACTCAAAATAAGGGAATTAGTTTCTCTTGGGGACCCAAGCCATCACTGACTTGAGTCTGCCTTGTGGA
This sequence comes from Tanacetum coccineum, assembly GCA_026074375.1. Taxonomy (NCBI): domain Eukaryota; kingdom Viridiplantae; phylum Streptophyta; class Magnoliopsida; order Asterales; family Asteraceae; genus Tanacetum; species Tanacetum coccineum. Next base: position 35,736 of record BQNB010016294.1, read on the forward strand.
TTAACATAATCAAATCTTTTAGGCATGTATGATCCACTGTCTTTGGAGATATGGTTAATAACATTTCCTTTTGGTTTATTAAATCCATAGTCAAGCATCTGATTTTGGATCCATAACACCTGTCCATAGCAGTTAGCAGTAGCAACATACTCTGCTTCAGTGGTTGAGTTAGCTACTATAGTTTGCTTCTTACATTGCCATGAAATTAACCTCTTGCCAAGAAAATGTGACACCTCTGTTTGTGGATTTCCTGTCAAGGCTAGCTCCAGCATAATCACTATCTGAAAAATCTTCTAAGTCAAATGATGAATCCCTAGGATACTAAAGGCCCAATTTAGGTTGGCCTTTTAAGTATCTAACGATCCTCTTCACAGCATAAAGATGTGAAGTCTTAGAAGTAACTTAGAACCTTGCACAAGCACAAACAGCAAACATTATGTATGGTCTAGAAGCTGTTAAGTACATTAATGATCCAATCATTGATCTATTAAGTGTTTATACATCACTCTCAACGTCTTCATCCTTGATCAATGCTTTGTTAGTCTCCAATGGAGTGCTTGTTGTCTTTACTGAGGAGAAATCAAACTTTTTTAATATATCAGCCACATACTTGTCTTGGCTAATGAAGATTCCATCATCCTTCTGCTTTACTTGTAACCCTAAGAAGAAAGTGAGTTCCTACTGTTTTTACATAGAGTGTGTTGTACTTACATTGCGCTGTGCTGGAATTTCTTGTGCATCAAACTTTCAAATTCTGTACATAAAGACTTCTTAGTAGACCCAAAGATGATGTCATCTACATACACCTGAACTAACAGTATATCACCTTTGTCCTTCTTGATAAACAAAGTCTTATCTATAGTGCCTCTTCTAAATCCATTTCCAATTAAGTAGGTAGACAAGGTCTCATACCAGGCTCTAGGAGCTTGATGAAGACCATATAAGGCCTTATCTACCTTGTAAACCTTGTTAGGAAACTGAGGATCTTCAAAGCCAGGAGGTTGACACACATATACCTCCTCTTCTATTGTGCCATATAAAAAGGCACTCTTCACATCCATTTGGTACACAATGAACCCCATAAATGATGCATAGGCTAAAAATAACCTGATTGCTTCAATCCTAGCAACAGGAGCAAAAACCTCATCATAATCAATTCCTTCTTCTTGGGTGTAACCTTGTGCAACCAATCTTGCCTTGTTTCTAACTACTATTCCTCTCTCATCCTTCTTGTTTCTATAGACCTATTTTGTTCCAATGGCATGTTTGCCTTTGGGTAAATCAACTAATCTCCAAACCTTCTGCAATCTAAACTGCAGCAATTCCTCTTGCATTGCTTCTACCCAACTTGAATCTGCCAAAGCTTGAATAACTTTTTTGGGTTCCATTTGAGAGAGAAAACAGGCAAATAAGCAGTTTTGATAATCTTTCGCTCGCAAATTGCACTCCTTTCTTGTTAATGTAACTGATCATAGCATGTTCTTCAAACATCTTGATCATCCTCCTTGTTTGAGTAGCTGAATTTATGTCTCCAATGATCTGTTCTTTAGGATGATCCTTGTGAATTCTGGTTGTGGGAATAGGACTGACACTCATGGTTGTTTCCAAGTTGTTGAGGTCAGCCTCTGCACCCACATCTTCATCATCATATGCATTACCAAAATACCAGTATCTTTAAAGATCAGCAAGTATCCTCTAAATTAAGGCAATGTGTAGGATCAGTAGGATAATCAGCATTAGAAGGAGTAGCAGCATTAACAGGAGTTGAACCACCAAGATTTTCATAAGAGGACTTTGCAGCACTAACAGGAGTAAACATCCTGTAAGTACTATTAGTATCCTTGTCTTGTCCAAACACACTTTTAAACTCATTCCTTTGGTCTCTTGCTCTTCCTGGATCCACAATAGTAAAAGATGAACTAACATTTTAACATTGTTGACTTGTGTACTCAACAGTATTATGTTTCTGTTGTCGCTGTTAGTGTTAGTAGCCTCCCCTGGACCATTTATGTCATCTTCTTTTGCTGGATCCTCAACTCCATTCTTCTTTCCAGCATTATCAGCAATCTCATCTTCTAAGCTCTTTGGATTTTGAGACTCAGAAGTCAAAAATGGTAGCAGAACATATTATGGACCAGGGACTGCACTCATTTTAGCTTGTCCTGCATCAATATTTGCTTTGGTACCTGCATTATCATTAGTTTGATTCCCTGCAAAAACTGGTTGATAATTCATAGACATAGATAGAGTATCAATATCAAACATCCAGTTAGGTCCAGTTCCTGCAACATTTGGTTTGTTTTCAAGAAAATTTATGTGCAGGTTCTCTTCTACAAATCTGGTTCTAGTGTTGAATACTCTAAATGCTTTACTATTGATAGAGTATCCTATAAAGAATCCATCATCAGACTTTCCATCAAACTTACCTAGGTGATCAAGGTATTTAGGATTGTAACAGGACACCCAAATGGTCTCATGAAGTTTAAGGCAGGCTTTCTACCTAGAAAAAGTTCATAAGGGGTCTTGTTATGAGGCTTGATAACTAACACCCTATTTTGGACATAGCAAGCAGTATTAACTGCTTCAGCCCAAAAGGTAGTTGGTAATTTGGAATCTGCTAGCATAGTTCTAGCTGCCTCTATTAGAGTCCTATTCTTTCTCTCAGCAACACCATTTTGCTGAGGAGTCCTAGCAACACTAAATTCCCTTATAATACCCTTCATTTTACAAAACTCATTCACAATCCTATTCTTGAATTCAGTTCCATTGTCATTTCTGATTGTTTTAACCTTATGATATGATTGGTTTTCTATGCCAGTTATGAAGTTCTTAAAGATTTCAGGAGTCTCATCCTTAGTGGCCAGAAAGAAAACCCAACTGAATCTACTAAAGTCATCAGTGACAACTAGGCAGTAACTTTTTCTATTTATGCTCCTCACAGAAACTGGTCTGAATAAATCCATGTGCAATAACTGTAAAGGTTTGCAAATAGAGCTCACAGTTTTGGTCTTATAGGAGGCTTTGTGTTGCTTTCCATTCTGACAGGCAACACATGTATGGTCATTTTCAAAAAGCTTTGAAGGCAAACCTCTAACAAGATTTCCCCTCATAAGTTTGTTCATTATTTTAAAGTTTATATGACCAAGCCTTCTATGCCTTAAATTAGACTCATCTATTGTAGCCTTTGCAAATAAACAAGTCAAATCTTCTGAAGGAACAACATTCTTTAAATCAAAACTGTACATGTTGTTCTGTCTAGGAATTTTAAGCAAGACTTGACTTTCATCAAGTAGCTTAAAATCAGGAGATAGAACAAGAAATTCGTCTCAGTGAAATGAACACTTATTTATTGTCAACATTTGTGACTACACTGAAGAAAAGGATTCTGACTTAAGTTCCTTTACAAAGTATACATCTTTAAAGTCTAATTTCCCAGTTCTAATTTTACCTTTTCTAGTAATTTTACCTCCTTTAGAACTTCCTCCAAATGCAACAAATCCACCATCAATATCTTGATAATCTAAGAGGTAGAACTTGTTCCTAGTCATATGCCTAGAGCATCCACTGTCAAAAATTCCTTGATCTTCTAAAGCATATTGTAGATTACCCTGCACTCAAAATAAGAGAATTAGTTTCTCTTGGGAACCCAAGCCATTACTGACTTGAGTGTGCCTTGTGGATCAACATAATCAAATCTTTTAGGCATGTATGATCCACTTTGTCTTGGAGATATGGTCATTAACATTTTCCTTTTTAGTCTCCAAATCCTGCATGCTGAGGATCATTTTAACCTTAACAGGCATTAATGCCTTGTTCCCCATCAACACGAGTTTCCCTTAGCAGTATTAACAGAATTTACCTTAGCAGTATTAACTTTGTCATTCAAATTTCTGTTTTTAAGTGCTGTTTGTTGGTTAAAAGGTGTCCTAGATGGTGAGTGTGACTTATGAAAAGCATTTGGTCTAGGTCTTGCAACATTCACAAAGGGTTTAGGTGCAGCAGTATTAATAGGCCTGGCAGCACTAGCTGGTGCTGCTGCTCTTGAAGAGCTTTGCCTAGCAGCACTAATTGGTACTATGCCAGACTTGGTTAAAATTGCTGTTGGAGCAAAATCCCGTCTAGAATTAGAGAAATTTTGATGATTAACCCTCATTGCATTATTCCAAACTTGTCTAACTTCCCTTTGACCAGTTCCCTTTTTCACATTATTCAACACAGGTTTTTGTACCATCTTTTTATCATGAAAATCACAGTCTTTGATTAGATGGTTGAAACTCCCACATACAAAACAAGCTTTCTTTGTAAACTCAAAACTATTCCTATTTCTTTTGTTATCTCTAGGATTCTGACTGAACTTCCTAGGTTTTTCAACAGTTTAATTCCTAGCATTTACAAATTCAACCTTTTCAAAGCTAGATTTGACTGTTTTCTTTACTTCTTTAGGCTCAAACATATTTTCATCTTCACTATCAGACTCCCAATCTTCAATAATAGGAGCATTAAACCTAACAGTTTTAGGCTTTTCCAAACTATCCTTACTAGTTTTAGTTACAGTTGTTTCAACATTAGGCACACTAGTAATAGTTTCACTCACTTTAGACTTATACACAGAGTCATCTAACCCATCAAAGGATAAGTCAGCTCTTGCAGGTTTGAAGTTCCTAGTGAAGGGAGGGGGAACTGCATGGTATCCCTCACTCTTTTTAAACCTATCCTTTACTTGATTACACTCATGACTATCAACCACATTATCAAGTACTTCACTCTCATTTACATGACTATCAAAACGAAGTCTAGTTTTGTCTTTAACACTTATTTGACTATTAATTAGTTTGGTTTGATTCTTTAATGATTCTTCAAAATTTTGAAGTTTAAGTTTCAAATCATCTTTCTCTTTTAAGGCTTCTTCTAACTGATTTTTAAGGTTTTTGTTAGAAATATCTTTAACTTGGACATCATACTTCAAAAATGCAATACGTTCTTCATAAGAAGCTTCATTCTTTTCATGAACAACTATCCTAGCTTCTAATGATTCTAATCCTGATTGATAACCTATAATTTCTAGGTTAGATTTTTTAAGCTGCTCTTTCTGTTTATCAAAGTGTTCTTTCAAAGACTCGTAGGATTTTAAGCAAGCTTTGGAGCAAGTGGATACCTCAGATTCTGAACTTGATGAAATGGATGAACCTGAAGACAAATGGGCCATTAGAGCAAAGTCTGTGGGTCCTTCTTCAGCCTGAAAGCTTCAATCATAACCACCTATCCCATCTTGAACAACCAAGGCATTTGCAGGAGTCTCTATTGGTACAATTCTTTTAGAAACATCTCCATTTCTATTCCCCTGATTCCTTGGTGCCCTGCATTCTCTAGCAAAGTGACCTCTCCTGTGACAATTATAACATTCAACCTTTGTCTTATCAAAGCCAGCACTTTCTTTGCCATTGAAGTTCAGATTCCTTTCTGTCTTCTTTAAGAATCTCTTCACTCTCATGGTAAGCATGGCCAAATGCCATTTGAGATCCATCTCATCAAGATCATCAATATCAATCTGCTCTAGGTCTTCATTGTCCAACCGTTGACTATTATATTGACTGACAAAGAAGGAAAACATGACATCATCAGCATAGGATGAGGAAGAAGCTTGTCCCTAAGAGTTAGCAGTAGAAACTTCATGAGCAGTAATAACTACTTCATTAGTGCTGCTAGTGTTTTCTAAAGATATAAAATCCATATTCTGAGAGTTTAGGCTTGAGCTTGATTGGCTTTTAATCTCAGCTTCATACACCTTCAAGCTGTTGTACAAGTCATCCATGCTCATTGTATCTAGATCAGGTTTGTTTCTCATGATCATGGCAATATTGTTCGAAGCTAATGGTAGACTTCTTAATAACTTAAGATTTGCATCTTCCTGAGAGATTACTTCACCATGAATTTCTAATTGGCTGATGAGTTTCTGAAACCTATCATAAATTTTGTCCAGTCCTTCAGATCTTGATGCAGTAAAATTCTCAAATTGCTACTTCCGGATAGTCTTCTGCATTTTCTTAGATTCTTTGTTGCCTCCAAACCTAGTCTTGATAGCTTCCCATAGGCTCTTTTCATCCTTTATTCCATGAAACTTCAATAGGTGTTCATCAAGAATGGCCAACAACAGAGTGCTCGTTGCTTTTAATTCATTCTTTCTTGCTATCTTTTGTTCAGCAGTCTTGGGGGGAATAGGACCTTCAATACTAGCTGATGCAACAGCAGGTGCATCACCATTCACAATAACTTCCCAAAGAGCATAATCTGTGTGAGTAAGATATTGCTCCATTCTCATGCTCTAGAGATCATAGTCTCCTATTTTAAGCAATGGAAGCTTTAGTGAAGAGTCTGTTTGGGTAGAATCTGACTGTGATTCCATATCTTCTCCTTGACAATGAGATCTTGTGTAGATCAAGTGTTCTTCTTATTCAAAGTTTCTCAACAAGCTCTGATACCACTTGTGAAGTTTGTTAGAACTCCTTAGATCGTTTTAGCTCAAGATTGTTTAGATCTTACATCTAGGATTAATAACATTGATAACATAATGCACAACAGAATTAAAACATAAAGAACAATGTTATGAACAAGTTTTTACCATATAATACACTCCAAGCTCCATTTATATTTGATCAGAATACAACGGTTACAACTAATCTGTAACAGGATCAAGTTACCTTGAACTTGAGGCTACACCAACTAACTAGACGTCTACATTGTATCTTGTGTACACATACACACTTTTCTGGATTCTCATTGGGAGTGTTCTATGTTTTCTAGATGCCTAAAACCATATGCCTGATATCTCTTTATATACTAAAGATATCTAGGTTTACAAAGGATAAGAACAAATTACAAAAGATAAGAACAAATAATATCTTCCTAACATATAATATTATCTTCTGTATCTTTATCTTCTTAAGGAGATCTTCTAAAATCTTCAAAATCTTCCATCTTTTAAAGAATTCTTCTTTTGCATTTAAGTCCTTTTGTTTCATTCTTTTATTCACTTTGTTTCATCAAATCAAGAATCCCAACATAGCTTACCACATCGGTACCTTTAACCTTAAGATTCCACATCTCAACCTCTAGTTTCTTAATCTCGCCCCTTGGGCAGTACTTGTCGGTCATCTTCTTTTTTAGGTTTATCCATGTCATTGCATGAGCAACACCGTGACCAACAGTCTTAACATAGGAGTTCCACCATGTTAGATCACTTCCAAGAAGAGTACAAGTGGCAAACTTGATTTGGTTTTTCACAAAGCAATTGCTTATACGGAACACAGTTTCCATTCTTTCAAACCACTGAGTCAACTCGATGACTCCTTCAATACCCTTAATGTATAAGGGTTTGTATTTCTTGAAGTCTGGATAAGTGCACTCACGAGTAGGAGGAGCTTATCTCCTTACACCCGTGCCTGAATTATGGCTGTCATCGCCATTCATGCTTTTGTCAGTGTCATGTGCTGCTAATGCATCAGCAACACCTTGATCGATCAATGCCTTAAGTTAAGCATTGGTGACAGGTGTGGTGGTGGTTGTTGTGGCTGATGTTGACCGTGTGGCTCTTTTTGGTGCCATTTTCTTCAAATCACAAGAAAATATAATACCAGTTAGATTTCATAAAATCATAACCATGACATGACATATGCATAATAAGTAAGGTGAGATCGCATCACACAATGAAATATACAACTGAATTGAAATTAACAATGAGCAAAATCGACATTCATTCCTAATAAATTCGATTACAGACATGAAATAATCCATCCATTCCATACATAATCTAGAAAAACATACATGATCGGTTCAGATACAAAATGATCCCTACCATTAGGTTACAAGATAAAGAATATACAACCTAGAGCCTTACTAGCCGGGAGTTACCCATAATACTTAGTAGGCTAAACAACATAGCTACAACATAACAACTCTAATAAGAACTACCGGCCTCCTCTAGTATCTCGGGCTGTGCTGGACCGTTAGCGGGTCCTTGCTGACTCTAGAGCTCTGTTACCTGTGTCTGCAGTGTCCTTAATTATGTCAGTGTCTCCACAAGCTGTGCCTATCGGGTGTGGTTTGTTGCCCGCAAGGCTCCTATCTCAGCCTGATGTGCTAGCACTGTAGTTCGCAGTGCTCTCACCTCAGAACGGGCTGTGTCACTAGCATCCATAGACTGTCCCCAGGCCTCACAGGAAAGTATATCCTCTCTCTACATGAGTAAAGCAGTGTAAGCATAGGAGCGTCTATCCCTCTATAGTAAGTTAAGCCGACCGCTCAACACCGCTCTAGCATAATGTGCCTCATCAAGTCTCCCGTAGATCTCGTCTGTGACCTGCCCAACCATAGTAGCAAACTCTGTCATCTGTCGACCCAACTCTGTGTCATCAGTCGCTGGTGCCCCTAGCATGCCCACAAGCATCTTATCCCAAGTGTCTGTAATCCCATAACCAACATCTCTCTCAGGGTCACGTTTGATCTCATCATCCAAAGTGGCAACAAATCCATAATCCGCCCTAAAACCTCTAGTAGGTCTAGTAGTGGGTGCAGATAAACTCTCACTGACCTCATATCTCAGACCTAGAGCAATACACAACCTCTTTGGAGGTGGTAAACAAACCTCGGGCTTGTCCGCTCTATAGTCAGTAGAGGGTAAAAGCAAAGGTGGTGATGATGTAGGTAATGGTATAGGTAGAAGTGGTGGTGTCCCTGATGGTGGGGTACTCGATGATAGTGGATGGGAAGTAGATGGTGTCTCGGCTCTTAGTCGGATCATAGCAGCTCTGAATCCCAACAGATAAGTAGGACTGGCAGGTAGAGGTACAGATGACACAAGTAAAGGTGGTGATACTGGCAGTGGTGGAGATGGTATTTATGGTAGTGGTGATGATAGTGGAGTAAGTGGAAATGCTGATGGGGTAGGTATGGCAAGAAATCTCTCAACCTCTTCCTCAGAGAAGAATGGTACATGTGCCTGAGCTGGGATGGATATCCTAGTTGTAGTACGATGTATTGTTGGTGGTGGGACAGAGTCGACCGGAGCTGGGTGCTCCCCCTCCTCCTCATCATCCTCGTCCTCGTCCTCATCATCAGCCTCATCTCTAGAGGACTCCTCCTCCTTATCATCATCATCATCTCTATCAGTGGGGTGATCAGTTAGATCCTCTTCAGGATCCTCATCGTCATTCTCCTCTAGATCCTCCTCCGGATCAGACTCAGGAATATACCCTGGTGAATCGGCAGTAGGTGAGGCAGCAGCAGGCAGTGGCTGCTCCTCAGCTGGGAGTACATCATCCTCTAGTGGTATAAACTCTGGGTATACCGACTCAGGAACAAACTCTGGTAGAGGTGGTGCCTACTCTGGCTCCTCTGGGACAGGCACATAATCCGGTGATGGCGGATGTAACATTTCTCATTTTCAGGTTATTTACAACTTTAATAAATTCCATTATTTATTTTTAGAGTTTTACGCGTGCGCTTTTAATTATTAACTTATAGTTAAATCGCGTAAACTAAAAATCAACGTTCATTGTATCTTCGGACATCAAAATAATTAACTAGTTTAACTTCAAATCAAGTGCTTATTATGATTATTAGGTGTTTAATTTATAACGTTTACATAATTTATTTTTTGCTTGGTTACGTATTACGGCTTACCGTTGTAATAAAATTACCATTTCGGTATACACCGGGAAGCCCTATTACCCTTCTACATCTCAACAAATACCCAAAATTTATCACCCATTACCAATAATTTAATTCTTTTTATCATCCTTAACACACTAACATACCGGAGCCTAAGAGTTTTCCTAAGAAAAGTATATGCTATAATTCACCACTAACTCTTTTACCATGTTAAAACTTATATAAACATTGTACATTATTGATCTGTGTATCCAACGTATTCTGGCCTTGTCAAAGAGTACCCTCCTCCTAGGGAGGAGGAGAGCTCTTACACTTTGTCCTTGAAACCACTTACACTCCCATGGTTTCATTTGAGCTTGTTTAGGGTTTTTCTTGTGCTATAAAAGGAAAGTCATAATGTACTAGCTAATTACTCTTTTCATTACAAGAAAACAAATACATTCAAACTCCATCCCCCCTAATTCAAAACCACGGCATACTTAATTAATGTGCTAGTGGTTCATTTAATTTTTGCATCCAAGGCTATTCCAAAGTGTTCAGATGTGATCATTTTAGGTTACTATAGGTTATCAACGGGTTTGTTAACAAGCTTGGATTCGGGTTTAACAAGGACCCTGATCAAGAAAACAGCTATCTAGGGTTTTCTTGATTAGGGTTTTATTGTGAAGGCTGGTTGGGTTATATATTGTGTTCATATCCTATTGGTATTCTAAAAGGTCTCAATTAACGTAATTTCATATTCATTCATTTATTTTTCTATTGTTTTAATACTTGTTGTTAAGTTAATCACCACCTAGATTCTTTTTAGTTATTTTTAATGTGCTTCAAGGAATGTTAATTAATAAATACATTACTATGGACAAAGTGACATGCAACATTTAGAGGACTTAATACTTATAAGATATACTGGTAACACTTGCGTAATAAATTTTATGGTGAAAGGTCTTTAAGCTAAAAAGATTACAAACTAACTTTATAAATTAGTATAACCCTAATTTTATTTTTAATACCAAACCTACTGTTGGATCTCGATACGATTAACCTTTATGATCTTTATGATTTTATAATAATAGTACTCTTTACAAGGTCGTAAGCATGTAAGAAATCGAAAAACGGACTTATAACGATCCAAGTTTACGGAATTTTAATAGTTATTCATTAATTCAACTTTATAATAAATAGTGTTTTATACTGGTAACTGAACGTAACAGTTACGGTTCATCAAGAGGTTAAAATTGTATTTAATATAACTATTTTGTAAAATTTCTTAATCACGAACATCCGGACATAAAGAATCGTTAAATCGGAATTTAACGAAAAGTTACGCATTTTACAAGATGTATATAATTATTTATACAAAACATCAAACTGTTTTGAACAGTATTTTTTACTGTTCATTATTGCGTTTTTATAAACTTTATAAAATATGTATATATTGTTAAATCTATCCTTAAATATATTCCAAGGAGTATATGGAAGTCGAGGAGAAACGGAATATATATTGAAAGTTGTTATGCATTTAAACAGAACCTACGTGATATGACTAATCCAAGGATATAAGGAACTCGAGAAACGGAATTATAATGAACGAGTTATGATTTAAACAAACTACGTATAATTAATTTTATAAAAATAGTTTATATAAACTGTGATGAACAGTAAAAGTTACTGTTCATCAGAGGTTTAAACTTTATAAATATGATGTTTTGATAAATTATTTTAATACGAAGACGTGGACATAAGAAACGTATAAACGATAAAGATATGAGGTTTTAAAACTCGCGCGCATTACTTTTATTTTTATACAATCTTTTATAAAACAATTAAATTAATAATGACATATCATTATTAAATCATACATTTTTACAAATGATGCGTTAGTAAATAAAAATAATATTTTCGTTACGAGTACAAGTATATATACTTTAATTTAACAAAGTACGAGTTAATTATTGTTTTAACTTTTAAAGAATTAATAAAAACTATTAGGTGGTGGTGTAACTATACGACATGTGATGTTTTAATTATATGAAATACATTATACTCATACGGCCTATAATTAATTAGGTTGCATTCAAATTGCCGAGGCGATTCACTTACTTGATTTAGATAATCAATCATTCACTTACGGTGAGTTCATAGCCCCGCTTTTATACAATTATATTGTTTTACAACTTTAGGGTGAGAAACATGCATTGTTTTACATTTGGACGCAAGTACTCTTTTAAACATATTACGAGTTGGCCTAAGTAGCTAAACCCACTATTGCCCACTATCATGAACTGTCAATTGCTAGTTAGCGAGCGCGAATGTTATGAATAGATCTATTTGGGATTGACATCCCCGTTCGGGTGAGTAGCGCTCATCAGTTTCGACTGTACTGAAACAACGAACGTATACATGTCGGAACAATTTGGATGTTGCGGGTTGAACATCTACATGGGCACATTTTGTGCATTAAATTGCATACATATATGTCGAGCTTCGGTGTCATGAGCTTAGTGCACTTCGTAATTACTTTTAAGATATTGTATGTGTTACATGTCTTACATTGGAAATCTTGTGGTCCTACTTTATACATTTACTAAACCTGTGAATTCACCAACTTTATGTTGACGTTTTAAAGCATGTTTTTCTCAGGTCAATAAGGTACGAGAAACAAGGATACATTGGTGGTCACCATTTTGGAGTCATTACTATAAAGATTTGGATGCATTACATTTTGGGAATATTTGTTATGTCTTAAAATCTTTACTTTTCATGGATGAACTATTTAAGCTTCGGGCTATTGTAACAAACAAGTCTATTTAATCCAATGTATCAATTTTAAACGACTCATATAGAGGTCGTTCTCATATCTCGTGCTATTGATCTATGAAGTAACACTCGCCAACCCATATTCCGCTGCGACCCATTTTGGGGGTGTTACAGATTGGCATCAAGAGCCTAGGTTATAGAGAACCAGGTCAAATGTTTTTACTTGGACTATAACCATTTTCAAACATTGCATCATACAAAAGTTTTTCACGGGACACATACACTATTGAGTTGCATTAGTTGGTTATGCTATATGTTTTCATGATATGTATACATGTTTATATTATACTACATATATACTATGATGGTCTTATATAATATACTTATATAAGTTTATTTATCTTCCTGCAGTCATGTCTTCTGCATCATCCGCTGTCACCTATACCTCTGTGTACACTGACTCCGAACCAGGGAGAGTCTTTTGGGGAGCCGATGAGGAGATACCCGATGGAGGTGTACCACGAGTCATCGTATACGGATACGATGGACTTCCCATGCAGCCAGTAGACCCACCATCCCCTGACTATGTGCCTGGACCTGAGCACCCAGCATCCCCTGACTATGTGCCCGGTCCTGAGCACCCACCATCACCCATTGAGATACCATTTGTACCCGAGCCTGAGTACCCCGAGTACTTAGTACCTTCGGAGGATGAGGCACCCATGGAGGACCAGCCTCTACCCGCTGATGCTTCACCCGTAGCCCTATCACCAGGCTATGTACCTGATTCTGATCCAGAGGAGGATCCAGAGGAGGACTCCGAGGAGGAGCATGCTGATTACCCTGCTGACGGAGGGGATGGAGATGATGAGCCCTCCGGTGATGACACTGATGATGATGATGCTGATGATGATGATGAGGAGCCTTTCGAGGACGAGGAGGATGACGAGGAGGAGGAGGAGCACCTAGCTCCGGCCGACTCTCCGGTTATACCTGTTGTTGACCCTGTTCCCTCAGCTGGGGATACAGAGGCGTTTGAGACTGATGAGTCTGCACCCACACCTAGACCACCTCAGATCAGGATCCCCTTTGCCCAGACACGTCTCCGTAGGGCACGGAAGACTGTCAGACCTGAGCCACCGATGTCGGCATCCATGGAGGCACGCATTGCTGAGCATGCTGCCGCACCACCACTACCTATTGCACCTTCACCTCTACCCTTACCATCACCACTCACTACTAGCCCTACTGATGCAGGGGCACCATTAGGCTATAGGGCAGCCGGGATTCGGATGAGAGCTGCAGTTGCATCACCACCCTCATTACTTCTACCTACTTCCCCCAGGACTGATGTTCCCGAGGCTGAGATGCCGCCTCGGAAGAGAGCTTGTCTTACTACTCCCGCTCCCGGATACGAGATCGGGGAGAGTTCAGCGGCTGGTGCCGCAAGACAGCCAAGGCCTACTCCAGAGGTTGACACTTGGGATGAGATTGTTGAAGCCATGATGGAGATAGCACCGACCACCTTGGAGGGGGTCGACCAGAGAGTGACAGAGCTTGATACTACGGTTAGGTAGAGGACTGAGGAGTTCAAGATACGATTTGAGGAGGCACATGATGACCGAGCTTACTTGGGAGCCCTAGTCAACACACTCAAAGATAGTGCGATATACACCTCCACAGCAGCTATGATTTTAGATAGAGAGGCGATGTATGCTCGTATAGCATGGACTAGTTCTAAGGACATGAGTGCAGCCATAGAGGACCATGTTAGGAACTAGAGGCACAGGTTGCCACCTTGATTGCTCATACTTCATCACTTCAGACTCAGTTGACTACAGCGCTTGGACGTATTGAGACACTAGAGGCTAGAGATCTAGAGCCCCAGCTATTAGTCATGTATCATTTGTAGCTATCTTATATAGCCTATTAAGTTTTATGGGTTACTCCCAGCTAGTAGGCTATAAGGACTTTTGTTTTATCTTTCTAGTTATCATTGTATGGCATGCTAAGTATTAAGGGTGATCCCCAGCTAGCATTGCCTTAGACCATATTTTTCATTTTTGTATCTCATTGTACTGATCATGTTGTAATCAAAACTATCATGTATGATTATCGATGTTGTTATGTATGGATGTTGATTTATTTATGTCATTATTGATTTTTATAAACTATCACTTACTGTTACTGTTCATAACAGTATTTAACCATATAATAATTATAATATGTTGATAGATTTTCTTAATACGAAACCGTGGACATAAGAAACGCGTAAAATAAAGTTAAAACGATAAAGATACGAGGTTTATAAAACCTTGTGCACTATTTTTACTTTTATAAATTACTTTATAAAATAATTAAATTAATTATATAATATCATTACATAATCAATAAAAATATTAAATCATATATTTTAACAAATAATACATTAGTAAATAAAAATGATATTTTTTACGGATACAATCATATGTACCTTTATTTAACAAAGTACGATTTAATTAATATTTCAACTTTTTAAAGTTTAACAAAAACTATTAGGTGGTGGTGTAACTATATAACATGCGATATTTTATTTATATAAAATACATTATGCTCATACGACCTACAATTAATTAGGTTGCATTAGGAATGCCGACACGATTTATATATTTGATTTAGATAATCAAATCATTCACTTACGGTGAGTTCATAGCCCCATTTTTATACTATTACAATGATTTACAACTTTGGGGTGAGAAACATGCATTGTTTTACGATTGGATGCAAGTACCCTTTTACACAAATTACGAGTTTGCCTAAGTAGCTATAACCCACTATGCCCATAAATCATGAACTGTTAATTACTGGACTGTAAGCGTGAATGTTATGAATGGATCTATTTGGGATTGACATCCCCGTTCGGGTGAGTAGCACTCACCAGTTTCGAATGTACTGAAACAACGAATGTATACCATGTCGGAACAATTTGGATGTTGCGGGTTGAACATCTACACGGGCACATTAATTGCATTATCTTGCATACATATATGTCGTAGCTTCGGTGTCATAAGCTTAGTGCATTTCATAATTACTTTTGAGATATTGTATGTGTTACATATCTTACATTTGGAAATCTTGCGGTCCTACTTTATACATTTATTAAACCTGTGAATTCGCCAACTTTATGTTGACGTTTTAAAGCATGTTTTTCTCAGGTCAATAAGGTACAAGAACAAGGATACATTGGGGGTCAACCTTTTGGGATTCATTTTGCAGGGAGATTTAAATGCATTACATTTTGGAGTATTTGTTATGTATCAAAATCTTTACATTTTCATGGGTGAACAATTTAAGCTTCGGGCTTATGTAACAAACAAGTTTATTTAATCCAATGTATCATTTTCAAACGACTCATATAGAGTTCGTTCTCATATCTTGTGCTATTGATCTATGAAGTAACACTCTTAGACCCATATTCCGCTACGACCCATTTTGGGGGTGTTACGGTATGAGCATGTCTGTCCAGAAGTCACAAGATCACAAGAAGGCAAAGATTACAAGATGGCAAAAAAGAGATTATGCTTGGTTGATTATCTCAAGAAGCTCAAAAGATCACATACAAGTCAAGAAAAAGATACAAGCTAAAGCCTAAAAGTCTAAAGATTGCTACATCAAGAAAGATAAAGAACCACTTCGAACTGAAAAGAAAAGAGAGAAAGAGAGAAAGAAGAAAAGGAGAAGAACCAACGATTACGAGAGAGAAAGAGAAGGCATGGAAGGCAAGAGGGAAAGAGAATAAAGAAAAAATGCCTACCAAGGGTAAGAGAAAATAGAACAGAGGAAGATAGAAGAAAGAGAACCACTTTTTGAGGTGGGGCTAACACCACCACCTTCCCGTCCGAACCCACTCCTACCACAACACGTAAGTAGTCACACTTACTAATGCTCACTCCACCATGCTTTGATTGATTCAAGCAAGGAGGCTGCTTGCTGCTGCTTTTTTGGCAGTAAGAAACGCAGAGGGGAACGCCGAATGCAGCATGCACAAGATAAAAATTTTGCAAGTTTATGCTTTATGCATAAGTAATTTGCAAAAGTCTGAGGAGAAGATAGATAAGAAGAGTAGCCGAGACGAAGGAGAGGGTTGAGAAGGGTGCGAGGGAGAGTGAGGGTAGAAGAAGGGTTGAGAGAAGGCTGAGTGATGATGAGTCGCGGACGAGGTGGACCGATGATGAGGGGGAATGGAGAGAGACAGTGAGACATGTGAAGAGATACGAGATGTAGGGGAGTGATTGGGGAAGAGAGAGAGGGGTTGCTGAGAAGCCGGATGTATGGCGATTAGATTAAGATTGTTTGATAGGGGAAAGATTTGAATCTATAAGCCATGGTTCTTTGGGTTCAGGGGTCGGACGGGTTTTTGGATAAAGAAAGGCAAAAGTGCTCTTCTCCTCCACGAGGGATAGGCATTGCAACTTACTATGACACTTCGCTTCTTGATGTGGCTAAGGTATATAAGCTAAATGAATTTCAAAGGCATCCGACCGAAGGAGAAGATTTGGAAGAAATGGTTACAAAAGTCTGAAGTAGTCGTGATGGCGGAGGTTGGTACACCGAAAAGAAGGCACAATGTATAGAGTCGTAGGTCAGTGTCGTTTGGTCTGTCTGGTATCGTCGGAGATGTCGTTGTGGAGTAAAGGAAAATAATAGTGCACGAGGGGTATCGTTTATGGCCTGACCTTATGTTAGGTTTGGGTGGAAAAAAAAAAGGGAAAATGGAAATAAAAAGATTGGATAATGGTATCTGTTTTTTCCTTATAAAGCAGAGTTATAGTAAGTTGTGATTTGTTAGTTGTGTATTAATTATCATGGTTTTTTAAGTTAGTTGCATGCATCATGTAATCTTCAAGGAAGTTGCCTTGACGTGGGTGGGGTGGAAAGTGGAACTCCCACGGTAATACAGGGCTGATTTTTTTTTTTGTTGTCGGGGGGGAGACGTTGTGGCAAACAAGAAAAGAATCAACAACCAACAACAGCAGGCTTTCTCTGTTTATGTCGTGAGGGCAAAGGGCAAGGCCTTTTGTTTATTTGAGGTGGGCTAGTCCCAGGCAACCCAAAAGACGTTTGCATACGCAATGACAATGGACGGCCTTGAAAAGAAATGATAACAGAGGGGACAAGTACTGCCGCCATGGGGTTGAGTGATGTGAAATCAAAAAGCTGGAGTGGAATGTGGAATCTGAAGTATTGGAAAAATTGTAGGTTAGTGAGGTTACTGATCTTAAATGACTTATAACAACGATTCAAGGAGTGGCCACTCTTGGTGCGTGGGATTGGATGTTAGAATGTTCCCTGAGGAATCAGCTTAAGGGGGGAAAGAATGGGAGGAAGATATGTCGGTGTGGTCTTCCCCCAGACATGGATTCATGGCAGAGTTAAGAGAAGAGTTTAAGGAGGAGAGTTTATTAGGGCATCCAAATGCCTAGACTATTGCAAAGATGGGCAATCAATTTGAAAATTTGCTAATGAAATGATAGGACAAGGAAAAGGAAAATGATCCTTTGCAAGCTGAAGGTTTTTAAGCAGAAAGGAAACTAGGAGAAAAAGGAAAATAAGAGGGAAACTTTGAAGAGAAAAGAAACTCCACAGGTATAAGGATAAACCCAACAAAAAACCAACAACAACCATTCATAAGAAACAAAACAAGTGTGCACGGGCTTACACTGCTGGGCCTGGAGATAAGAGGCCTTATGTAGGAACCAAACCCCTATGTGCCAAGTGTAATTTTCACCATGATGGGCCATGTACTCAAAAGTGCACTAACTGCAAAAAGGTTGGTCACTCGGCCCGATCCGAGACGTGACTGTAGATGAGAGTTCGATCCTCTCCTACTGCTAACAACAACAAAACAACATAACCAGGGAGGAACATGGGACAATCAACGAGTGGTCACTTGCTTTCGGTGTGGATGTGCTTAAGGTCATCAGGAATGAGCTTGCCAAAAGCTGAGAATGGAAATCAAGGGAAATCGGGCTGGGGGAATGGCAACAATGCTTTTTTTTGTTATGCATGAGCTTATTGTTGTGGGTCTTGCTGGGGAACTATCCCGAACTCAATGTTGTACGGGGGTACGTTCCTCCCTAAATAAAACGTTATGCTTCAATATCTATTTGACATTGGTGCCGATAGAAGTTTTCATATTACTGCATTTAGTTCTTTTGATGATATTTATCCCAACTACGTTTAGACCATGGTTATGACGTTGAGTTAGCTGACGGTAGAATAATTTAGGTTAATACACTTATATGGGGTTGCACTTTGAACTTTCTAAATCATCCATTTAATATCGACTTGATGCCCGTAGAGATGGGTAGTTTTGACGTCATTATCGGCATGGACTGGTTAGCTAAATATCATGCCGTGATCGTTTGTGATGAGAAACTTGTTCGTGTTCCCTTTGGGAGACAAGACTTTAAATTTTTCATGGTGACGGAAGCAGCAACAACGTTCACGAGTCCCGTATTTAAAACATCATCTCGTGCACCAAAACACAAAATTATTTGCTGGAGGGATGTCCTATCTTTCTAGCACAAGTTACTAGACAGAAGGCGGAAGACAAGTCGAAGGAGAAGCAACTTGAAGAAGTACCAATAGTTCAAGACTTTCTGAGGTATTCCCGAGGGATTGCCGGGTATCCACCAACCCGCCATAAGGGTTGGGAATTTTAGATTGATTTGATACCTGGTGCTGCGCCAGTAGCACGGGCACCCTATCGACTGGCCCCATCCGAAATGAAAGAATTGTCGGACCAATTAAAAGAACTTTCCGACAAGGGCTTTATAAGACCCAGTTTCTCACCTTGGGGAGCTCCGGTCTTGTTTGTCAAGAAGAAGGATGGATCATTCCGGATGGATGATGTTTACATTTGATTACCGGGAATTAAACAAGCTGACGGCATAAGAACCTTATCCACTTCCAGGATGATGATTTGTTCTTCAATACAAGGTTCGGTATCTACTCAAAGATCGACCTGATGGTAGGGTTATCATAACTAGGAGTTCGTGAAGATGATATCAATGACTGCATTCAGAACTCCGTTGGACATTATGAGTTTCAAGTTATGCCGTTTAGTTTGACTAATGCACCTGCTGTGTTTATGGATCTCATGAATCGGGCATGCAAACCATACCTGGATAAATTCGTAATTGTCTTTATCGACGATATTTTGATTATACTCGAAGATATAAGCAAGAGCATGCAGCGAGCACCTCAAGTTAATCTTTCGGAGTTGCTTAAGAGACGGAGCAGTTTGTACCGCCAAATTCTCTAATGCGAATTCTGGATTTAAAGTACAGAGTCCTTGGTCACGTGATTCGACGTCAGGGTATTCATGTAGATAATTGCAAGATTGAATCTTGTCAATGACTGGGGCCATCTCTAAATCGGCTACGGAGATTCATCAATTTTTGGGCCTAGCAGTACTACCGGAAGATCATTGAAGGAGTTCTCTAAGATTCGCCAAGCCTGATGACAAAGCTTGACTCAAAAGTAAGTTCAAGTTGAATGGAGTGGGACAAAGGCGAGGCAGCTTTCCAGTTGATAATGCAGAACCTGATGGTTAGTGCGCCAATTCTGCGTTACCGAAGGAAATGAAGGACTTTATCGTTACTGGGTTGCTTCAATCAATGGGGTTAGGCGCAGGAGTGCTAATGCAATGGGAAAAAGTGATTGCTTATGCATCCCGCAACTAAAGATTCATGAGAAAAAAATTACACAATCATGATTTGGAGTTAGGCGCTAGTTGTGTTCGCTATATAAGAACTGGAGGGAATTATCTGTACGGGAACAAAAATGTACAGTTGTTCATGACCACAAAAGTTTACAACACATCCTTGACCAGAAGGGAGTTAAACTGAGACAACGCGTTGGTTGGAAATTACTTAGTGATTATGATTGCGGAAATCGCTACACCCAGGAAAAGCAAATGTAGTGGTGATGCGTTGAGCAAGAAAAAGAAACGAGGGTAAAGCCATTGCAGGGTTGCGTTCGGGCCTTAGTTATGACTATCGGGTTTGGATCTTCCCAAGCGGATTTTGGAGGCTCAAACTGAGGCAAGAAAACCAGAAAACCTCAAGTCTGAAGACGTAGGCGGTATGTTGATTGAAAATTCAAAAGACCCAGAGAAGCCCAGGAAAGAGAAGTTGGAACCACGTGCGGACGGGACAATGTGTCTAAACAACAGAAGTTGGTTACCTTGCTATGGCGACCTAAGGGCTCTGATTATGCACGAGTCTCACAAGTCGAAGTATTCTGTTCACCCGGGTCCGTAAGATGTACCAGGACATGAAAGCAACTGTTACTGGTGCCTAACATGAAAGCTGGACATTGCTACCTATGTTAGCAAGTGTTTGACGAGTTAAAGAGTGCAAAGTCCGATCACCAAAAACAATCTGGCTTACGGTAAAACCAAGCGATTCTCAATGGAAATGGGAAAATATCACAATGGACTTTGTTACCAAACTCCCAAGAACGCAAAGTGGAAACGACACCATATGGGTAATTGTAGACCGACTCACTAAGTCTGCACACTTTTTACCAATGAGGAAATGGACCCTAGGGGGGGGGGACAAACTTGCAAGACTGTATTTGAAAGAAGTGGTCACAAGGCATGGAATACCAGTCTCGATCATTTGTGATCGTGACCCTCGGTTTACGTCCAATTTCTGGAGGTCATTTCAAAAAGCTATGGGTACTCGATTGGATATGAGTACGGCATATCATCCGGAGACTGATGGACAAAGTGAACGGACCATCCAAACCCTGGAAGATATGTTACGCTGCTTGTGTGATAGACTTTTGGATGGTTTGGGAAGGACACTTACCGCTGATTGAATTCTCGTACAACAATAGCTACCACGCTAGTATTAAAGCTGCCCCATTCGAGGCACTTTATGGCCGAAAGTGTCGGTCACCTGTGTGTTGGGCTGAGGTCGGAGATGCTCGGCTCACCGGTCCAGAACTTGTTCATGAAAAACAACCCGAGAGAAGATTGTCCAATTAAGCAGAGAATGCAAGCTGCTCGTGATCGCCAAAAGAGTTACGCCGATGTGAGGCATAAGCCTTTAGAGTTTCAGGTTGGTGATCGAGTTATGTTAAAGGTATCACCTTGGAAAGGGGTCGTACGTTTTGGAAAACGGGGAAAGTTGAACCCGAGGTATATTGGACCTTTCAAGGTGTTAGCCAAAGTGGGAACCGTTGCTTATAGACTCGAACTACCTCAACAGTTAAGCAGAGTTCATAGCACATTTCATGTATCCAATCTAAAGAAGTGTTTATCTGACGAGCCGTTGGCAGTTCCGTTAGATGAAATACACATTGATGATAAACTCTATTTTGTTAAAAGTACTGGTGGAATTCTTGGATGCGTGAGATCAAGCAGCTAGGCGAAGGTCGTTATTCCCATTCATCAAAGTTCGCTGGCAACTCAAAGTGAGGGTTCAGTGTTCTCGTGGGAAACGCGAAGATCAGTTACGAGAGGAAAAGTATCCGTCACCTCTTCACAAACAACCACCCCCTATTCGAAGAATGTCTGATCTTGAGCCTTGGGACAAGGCTCTCCTAACAGGTGGAGACTGTAAAATTTCTCATTTCAGTTATTTACACTTTAATAAAATTCCATTAATCATGTAATTTTAGAGTTTTACGCGTTCGTTTAATTATAATCTTATAGTTAAATCGCGTAACTAAAAATCAATGATCAATGTGAACGATCATCAAACAAATATTAAAGTTTACATCAAAGCTAGTGTTATTTGATTATTAGGAGTATAATATATAACATTTCATAATTTATTTTTGTTGGTTACGTAAAACGCTTACGTTTCGCAATAAATTACTTTTCGCGTAGTACCCCGGATGCAACTTTTACCTTCTACATTATAACAAATACCCACGTTTATACCCAATACTCAAAATTTAATTATTTTTCTCACTTATAACTCTTGAAACCGGATATGAGCTTGCACCCATGAAATAAATGAATTAATCCCTACTAAACCTTTTCTACAACTTGTAATCCTTACACATAATGTACCCTAAGCTCATGTTTCTAGTAATTGTCATTTCACTTGTACCTCCCCCCCTCATTTGACCATGGCCTCCTCCTTGGGAGGAGGAGAGGTCTTACAAGCTTGTACTCCAAACCATGAGCTCTCATGGTTTTCATTTAAGTAGTTTCCTAGTTTCCAAGTTACTATATAATGCAAGCCCTAAGTCCTTATTACTCTTACACTTTCATACAAGAAAAATCAAGCAAGAAAACCCTCTTTGTCCACTCCAAACCCACGACACACTTTAAACAACTAGGGTTTCATTTTTAACTTTGCAACTAAGGTGTTCCAAGCATTCAAGTGTTTAATCTAAGGTTATCTAAGACTCATTTGGATTCGGGTTTAGCAAGGATTTATCAAGAAAACATATTTAGGGTTTTCTTGATTAGGGTTTTGATTTTGGAGGCTTGAATGGGTTTAATCTCTGTGGTTTATCATCCTACTTGATTCCTATAAGGTCTATTGAAAGTTTTCATTACTCATTTAATTATTTTCTATTGTTTACGTATTTGTTGCATTAGTTAATCACCACCTAGTTTTATTTTAAAGTTATATAAAGTTTATGATGATTTCATATGGACAAAGGACATGGACATATTTAGAGGACTAATACATGTGGATATATGGGTAAATACTTGGTAAAAAATAATGGATGCAAGGTTCCTAACTAAATGATTGTAAAACTACTTGTTTAAATTTAGTAACACCTAATATGACTTTATATTACACTTTTGAAATTCGGTCTATAACGATATTGTTTTTATATTTTATAAAAATAATGCTCTTTACAAGGATCGTGAGCATGTAAGGAACTCGAAAAACGGAATTATAACGAACAAGATACGGAATTTACAAGTTATATTTAATTAGCTTTATAAAAATAATTTTATAACCTGTGATGAACAGTAACTTTTAATGTTCATCAGATGTAAAAATCCCATAAATCTTATATTTTGATAATTTTCCTTAATACGAACCCACGGACATAAAGAACTCGAAAAAAAAAGGAAATTATATACGATAACTAGTTACGTAGTTTACAAGATATATATAATTAATTTTATAAAAACAATTTTTATAAACTGTTATGAATAGTAAAATCTACTGTTCATCAGTGGTTTAAATTTTATAAATATAATATTTTGATAAATTTTCTTAATACTAATCCAAGGACATAAGGATCTCGAGAAACGGAGCTATAACGAGCGAGTTATGATTTAAACAAGTTACATATAACTAATTTTATAAACATAACTTTTATAAACTGTGATGAACAGTAAACAGTAAAAGTTACTGTTCATCAGGGGGTTTTAATTTTATAAACATCATGTTTTGATAAATTATTTTAATACGAAGACGTGGACATAAGAAACGTACGAAACGGAGTCGAAACGATAAAGATATGAGGTTTTAAAACTCGCGCGCATTACTTTTATTTTTATATAATCTTTTATAAAACAATTAATTTAATAATGACATATCATTATTAAATCACACATCTTTACAAATAATGCATTAGTAAACGAAAATAACATTTTCTTACGGATACAAGTACACACGCTTTTGTTTAACAATGTACGAGTTGATTATTGTTTTAACTCTTAAAGAAGTAATAAAAACTATTAGGTGGTGGTGTAGCTATGCAATACGTGATGTTTTATTTACATGAAATACATTAAACTCATACGGCCTATAATTAATTAGGTTGCATTCAAATTGCCGAGGCGATTCACTCACTTGATTTAGATAATCAATCATTCACTTACGGTGAGTTCATAGCCCCGCTTTTATACAACTATATTGTTTTACAACTTTGGGGTGAGAAACATTGCTTGTTTTACATTTGGACGAATAGTACTTTTTAAATAATATTTGCGAGTTGGCCCTAAGTATGCTAAACCACTATTGTCCCACCATCTTGAACTGTCAGTTGCTAGTTTAGCGAGCCGCGGAATATGTTATGAATAGATCTATTTGGATTTGACATCCAAGTTCGGTTGGTCGGTAGCGCTAAATCTTAGTTTCGGGCGGGACCGAAACAACGGTAACGTACCATGTCGGATACTAATTTTGGATGTTGCGGGTTGACATTACTTGGGCACATTTATTGCATTAAATTGCTTAACATATATGGCGAAGCTTCGGTGTCATGAGCTTAGTGCACTCGTAATTACTTTTGAGATATTGTATGTGTTACATATCTTACACTTTGAAATCTTGTGGTCCTACTTTATTACATTTACTAAACCTATGAATTCACAACTTTGGTTGACGTTTTAAAGCTATGTTTTCTTAGGTCTATTATGTACGAGAACACGGGTACATTGGGGTAATCATTTTGGAGTCATTACTATATTGATTGGATGCATGATTTTGGGAATTTTTGTTTGGTCTTAAATCTTTACTTTTCATGGATGAACTAGTTAAAGTTTCGGCTTTTGTAACTAACAAGTTATTTAATCCTATATTGTATCAATTTTAAACGACTCAATAGAGCGTTCTCTTATCTCGTGCTGTTGATCTATGAAGTAACATTCCCCAAACCCATTTTCCGCTGCGACCCATTTTGGGGGTGTTACAAACTGAGTCACTGTAGCATGGTTTCAACTGAGAGACATGAAATACAGGATGTACTTTAGCATTGTCAGGTAACTTGAGCTTGTAAGTCACCTTGCCCACCTTTTCTAAGACTTGAAAGGGACCAAAAAACTTAGAAGAAAGCTTATGCTGCCTTACTTGCCTTACAGTAAGTTGTCTATAGGGTTGAAGCTTCAAGTAGACCCAATCATTGATTTCAAAGCTCTTATCAGACCTCTCTTATCTGCTTGTGACTTCATCCTATCTTGGGATTTTTTCAAATTGAACTTGAGTAATTGTACCACTTGCTCCCTAGCTTGCAAGGTCTTATCACAGCTTCCACTAGGCTATCTTTAGCAGTATAAGGAATATGCAGTGGTGGGGCTTGGCCATAAACAACCTCATAGGGTGTGGTACTTCGAGCGGAAGTTGGTGTTATACCAATATTCAACTAAAGGAATCCACTTAACCCACTCCTTAGGTGCTTCTCCTGTCATGCACCTAAGATAGGTTTCCATGTACTTATTTACAACTTCTGTTTGTCCATCTGTTTGTGGATGATAAGCAGTGGACAACTTTAGTTTGACATGCAGCATCTTGAAAAGGGACTCCCAAAAGTGGCTCATAAAAATCTTGTCTTTATCACTGACAATGGTCTTAGGAAGCCCATAAAGTTTGTAAACATGATCCAAGAAGAGCTGAGCACTTGAGAAGCTGTATAGGGATGAGTTATAGGTAAGAAGTGGGCATACTTTGATAATCTATCAACCACTACCAACAAAGCACTTTTCCCTTGAGATAAAGGCAAAGATTCAATGAAGTCTATGGAGAGATCTTGCCAAACTTTTTCTGCGATATGCAATGGTTGAAGCAGACCTGGATAAGCAGACAAATCACTCTTATTCCTTTGGCAAATGTCACATGTTCTTACCCATTCCTTGACCATTTTCCTTAACCCCTTCTAATAAAAATAGGTAGTAAGCCTTTTTGTAGTAGCCTGCACCCAGAATAGCCACCCACAACAGAACTATGGAAGTGGTCAATTAAGTTCTTCCTTAGCTCCAAGTCTTTGCCTACTACCTATTTGTCCTTCCTTCTTAATTGATCATTTTGCCACTTATACTTGCTATTAACCAAGGTGTCATCTTGTAATCCCTTGATAATAGCTTGTAAACTTGAATCACTAGACCAAGTAGCTACCACAACATCCATTAGTTCATTAGAAGTGCCAGCCAATAAACTGAAAAGAGCTCCTTGTCTTTCAATCCTTGATAGGGCATCAGATGCTGCATTATCTGCTCCTTTCCTATACTCTATCTCATAGTCATACCCCAACAATTTTAAAAGCCACTTAGATTGAAATGGAGTGGTGATTCTCTGATCCAAAACATATTTCAAACTGAAGTGGTCTGTCCTTATCTTGAAGTGCCTATCTAGCAAGTACCCCCTCCACTTTTGCAAAGCCAAGACCACAACCAACAGTTCCTTTTCATAAGTGGATATGGATTGATGCTTTGGGGCTAAAGTCTTACTCAAATAGGCTATAGGGTGTTTGTTTTGTTGCAATACTGCTCCCTAACCCATTCTTGAGGCATCTGTTTCTATAACAAACTCTTCCTCAAAATTTGGTAATGCTAGCACTAGAGACGGAACCATAACTTGTTTTAACCTTTCAAATGCCTCTTGAGCTTGTGAATTCCACTGGAAGGCATCCTTCTTGAGTAACATAGTTAGTGGTTGACTAATAGAAGCATATCCCTTAATGAACCTTTTATAGTGGCCTGTAAGCCCCAAAAACCCTCTTAATTGCTTTAAAGTTGAAGGTACAGGCCACTCTTGCATAGCTCTAATCTTGCTTAGGTGAGTGGAAACCCCTTGTGCACAGATTATATGTCCCAAGTACTCAACTTGTGTTGTCTCAAACACACATTTTGACTGTTTAGCAAATAAGTTGTGTTCTCTCATAACTTGCAAAACCCTCCTTAAGTGGTCAATGTGTTCAGATACAGAAGGACTATAGACCAAGATGTCATCAAAAAACACCAGGGTAAATTTCCTTAAGAAAGGCTTGAATACTGAGTTCATCAAAGCTTGGAATGTTGATGGAGCATTTGTTAACCCAAATGGCATACAACAAAATCATAATATCCCTTATGTGTCTTAAAAGTAGTTTTGTATACATGAGACTTACACATCCTTATCTGATGATAGCCTGACCTTAGATCTAGTTTAGAGTATATCTGAGCTCCTTGAAGTTCATCAATAAGCTCCTCAAGTATTAGGATGGGAAACTTGTGTGGAGTCTGTTAGAACCTCTTAGATCGTTTAAGCTCAGATTGTTTAGATCATATATCTAGGATACACAATAACAATGATAACATAATGCACATCAGAATATAAATAAGAACATCAAAGTTATTAAACCAGGTTTTACCAAACATTTACAGCCCCAATATTATTTGATCAGAATAATACATGTTATCTTCCTATAATAAGGATCAAGTTACCTTGACCTTGAGGCTACACCACAAACTACTAGATGTCTACATCAATCCTTGTGTACACACACACTTTTCGAGATACAATAAACCTATGTTTATGATCTCTTTATATAGGGAGAGATCAAGACTTACAAAGGAAGTAAATCAATTAGATAAGGAAACTAATTAAACTAATTTAAATACTTTCCTAATCTTTATCTTGTCAATCTTTAACCATATCTTTCATCTTTTGGAGAATTCCTCCTTTGTCTTTTAAGTCCTTCATCTTTCATATGTTTTGTCTTATCAACTCAAATATAATTCCCAACAAGTTCTAAAAGTGAGGCCTCCCGCATGCACATATACTCCTGTGGCTAGAAGAAGAATTCAAGTGTAGGACGCCCGATCAAATCAACGATATAATCTCAGCAGAGCTACCATGTCCAACAAACGATCTAGACGCATACAAGGTGGTTTCAGAATTCATGTTACACGGACCATGCGGGGCAAAAGCAAAACACGCTCCATGTAACAACGAGGGAAAATGTTCAAAACATTTTCCCAAAAAGTTCCTTGCAGAGACCATTATCAATGAAGATGGATACCCTGTTTATCGTCGTAGGGATAATAAAATCACCCCCATCAAAGGAAAATTTACCTACAACAATAAACATGTGGTTCCTCACAATCGGTATCTGTTGCTCAAATACCACGCACACATAAACTTTGAATGGTGCAATAGATCTAAAGTTATTAAGTACTTATTCAAGTACTTAAATAAAGGTCCAGATAGAGTAACTATTTCCATCCAAGAGAATGTTAAAGCCAGTGCTAATGGGGCATCTGACCAGATTATGGTAGTCGACGAAATAAAAAACTACCTAAACTGTCGGTTCCTGTCTCCATGTGAAGCGGTGTGGCGTCTATTTTTGTTTGACATCAACTACGCATACCCAACCGTCATGCAGTTGAATTACCATTTACCAGAGCAAAACGCGATCACATTGCGCGACTCTAAAGAATTGCCAGCTCTACTAGAAAGGGAATGCATCAGCATTACAATGTTCACCGATTTATTTGAGTTAAACAAGAAATATCCGGAGGCCAGAGAATATACCTATGCTGAATTACCGCAACACTATGTGTGGCACGCAAAAGACAAAAAATGGAAGCGACATAAACAAAAAAAATGCACAGGCAGGATTGTTTATTCGACCCCTGCTTCTAGAGAATGATATTTTCTGAGAATGTTATTGAATGTTGTTAGAGGGGCTCGGTCTTTTACCGAATTGAAGATGGTTAACAAAATAAACTATGCCACCTTTAAAGCAGCATGCTTTGCGTATGGCCTGCTGAACGATGACAAGGAATGGACACATGCTATCACAGAGGCAAGTTTTTGGGCGATGGCGCCACAACTGCGCGAGTTATTTGTTACAATTTTGTTGTTCTGTGATGTTAGTAGACCACTTAAACCATAGGAAGAGAACTGGGTCCGATTATCATAGGATATCTTAGATAAAAAACAGAAACATTACATATATCCTGAGCTAAATCTGTCGGATGAACAAGTTAGAAACTATTGCCTGCTAAAAATCCAAGATCTTTTAAATACGCATGGTAAATCTTTAACAGATTTCAATGATCTTCCACAACCCAATCCAAAGCTGCTAACAAACCTAGACAACCGTTTGCTCAGAGAAGCACTCGCCCTTAATGCAAACAAGAGTAAGGTTGAACATGAAAAGCTTCATTCAATGTTAAACCCCGAACAACGTTTGATATATGAACAGATTATTGAATCTGTACACAATGGCATAGGACAATTTTACTTCATCCATGGACCAAGAGGAACATGGAAAACTTTCTTATACAAGACCATAATCACAAGATTAAGATCAGAACAAATGATTGTGCTTGCTGTCTCCTCTTGAGGTAAGATCTTTAATACATATCTACTGATTGGTTTAATCTTAAAAAAATTATATTACAGTGCTTATTACAATCTCTAACTTATTAATAACTAAGATTCATTGTAAAATTGGAATAGGCATTGCATCACTGTTATTACCAGCAGGCAGAACAACTCATAGTAGATTTGTTATACCACTAAAGCTAATGGAGAATAGCACATGCGGTATCAAACAAAATACCCATTTAGCAAAACTAATGCAGCACGTTCGGCTAATAACTTGGGAAGAGGCACCCATGACTCAAAGATATGCTTTTGAAGCATTAGACAAGACGTTACGAGATATATTGGGATATAAAAATCCAGCCAAAAGAAACCGTATTTTTGTAGGAATGACGGTATTGCTGGGAGGGGACTTTCGATAGTTCTGCCAGTTATTCCAAATGCTAAAAGACCAGAGGTAATTCAGGCTTGCCTAAACCAATCAGAGTTGTGGAAATATTGCAAGGTTTTCACGCTTACACGAAGAATGCGTGTAAATGAATACGCTTGCAACGGAGAAATTGATAATCGAAAACAAGATTTCAATAGATGGGTGATAGCTGTGGGTGATGGGAAATTACCAGCTAAAAAAAAGGAATCGGAGGATGAGCCAACATGGATTGAGATTCTAGAAGAATTTCTTATCAAATCATAGACCTCTCTAGTTGAGCAGATTATCGCAGAAACATATCCCATTTTCACTTCAAGGCAAACTGATGGTGACTATCTTAAAGAAAGAGCAATTCTAACCCCAAGAATGATGATGTTGATGCAATCAACGAAAACATGTTCAAAAAATTAGGAGGGACACTTGTTACTTACAATAGTGTAGACGAAATCTGTAAAGCATCCATAGATATTGCAGATCAACACAACCTATACCCAGTCTAGTTCTTAATTTCATTAGATTTTTAAGGAATGCCCCCTCATGCCCTCTGCTTAAAAAGGGAACTCCCAATAATGCTCATTCAGAATATAAAACCAAGTCAGGGTCTGTGTAACGGCACGTGACTCATCATCACTGATCTTGCCTAATTTTTTATTCATGCTAAAATCCTAACTGGATCACATGTAGGAGACAATGTCATCATACACAAGATTGTGATGTCATCTACAAAATCAAAATGGCCATTTATATTGAAACAAAGACAATTCCCAATCAAGCCGTGCTACGCAATGATAATTAATAAAAGCCAAGGGCAATCTCTAAATTATGTCGGCCTCTATTTACCAAACCCTATGTTTAGTCATGGTCAGCTTTACGTGGCGCTATCTAGGTTCACAAGTCCTAACGGGCTAAAGATCTTAATGATTGAAGATGAAGACAAGGAATTAAAGAATCACACAGGCAACATTGTTTTTAAGGAGGCCTTCAATAAAGTTTCTTAGGATAACTACCTACATAAGACTGCTGTTTAATTTATTGTAGTTGTTTTTAAGGAGGCCTTCAATAAAGTTTCTCAGCACCATAACAATTGCATTCTATAAATTGTAGAAAACTAAATGCACAACATACGCCCTACATAGATTCCTTAACCATTTTCTACAGAATGATCATAAACAGAAAGAAAGCATTATAAAAAATAAAGACATGACACCGCAAAACATACCTTCATATACAAGAGTTACTCACTACGGGCAATATCCTGATACAATGCTTCTGAATCAACCTGTACATGTAAAAAACAAATTTTAGTTGGCTAATAAATAAAAATTATTAGATACAAACTGCAATTGCACAAACTGGAAACCAAAGAAAAAACATCCACATGGAAAACTCATCTACCAGCAATACCATTTACCATGTCGCTAAATCTACATATTGCACTAACCAAACACCAAGTGACGGATAATAAAAAACACCAAATACAGCATCTAAGCTGCATAAGCATGACTAAAGCGTGGAAACAACTTAAGCTTGAACCGAACAATATAAAAACCTGCGAACGACGCCAACAGACAAAATCTAAACCTGCAAATGAACCCAAACAACAAACCCATATTTCCAACACAAGAATATTACTTGAATCTATCTTTAAAGTAATTGATTATAACAATAAAAATCCTATAAGGAAAAATACATATATCGACACCAATTATGGGATCCTTACCATTTAGGTTCACCTAAGTTCGTAACCAATAAAGAAGAGAAAGGTTCAACATAAAACTGCCTTCTTACATTTCACACATCAAAACCTTAAATCAACAGATCTCAAGTAAAAAAGACAACATTACCGCACAAAATGATATTACAAACAATCGACACATCTATTGATGGGTCCATACCATGAGCTAATTTTGAACATCCTAAAGATGTGAATACTATGAAACCAAAACAAAGTGCTACGACCGTCCTCTGCACTGGTATCCCACAACATGTATACCTCAAGTCGTTTATAAAACTTGGATCAAATAACTTATCATAGGAGATTTCACTTACAATAACCCTAAGACTGTCCTTTGCAACTCCTAAACAGGAACAAATTAACAGACAAAAGGGCCTTAATCCCTTCCTCACATCAAAAGCTTACATCAACTATTCTTTATCATTCACAACTTATAAACAATAATAAATTAACAGTCATAAATAGCTTAAACCATTTCTCACCTCAAAAGCTTAAAGCTACTAATCTTTAAAGTAAAAATCAAACCTTTTGATCACATGTTCAGATAACAAACATCCATTCAAAACATAAAAATTTAAAATTTAAAAAACCAAAACATAGAATAAGATCATAGCATTCATATTTCATTAAAAACCCCATTGACATAGTTCAAACAAGCTTCAACTACAACTAGTCCAAAACATAAGATAGAAATAAAAAAAACATTAACATTAGTAGACCATTATCATTAGACCAAGAAACTACCTAGCTCCAGTGCCTACTCTGAGTTGATTGCTACATCCATGATGTCCAAATGACCTTCAAAGGTTCTGATCTTCCCCTCGGTGTCTTCAATCCTCTGATTCAAACCTATAATCTTCCAACCCATCATCCGTTTGCTATCCCTCAAGCAACCTAAACTATCAGCATACTCAAACGGAACATTCATAGCTTCCATTTCTATAATCATTGCATTTACCTAACCTAAAGCAGTCTTTGCAACATCCACTTCATCACGGAGGACCCTTATCAAACGCCTGAACTCAGAAATTTCTTGCAAGATAAAAGCTTTCATGTATTTAGGGGTTTTAGTTTCACCACTACACTCAGAAATTTCATTTATAGCATGCCTTACCACAACATTCAAAGATCCAGAAGCAGCCATTGAATCAATTAACTAAAAAATGTGGGTGAGAAGTTATGTGTGAGAAGATGTGATAAATGATCAAGATGATACCAAGTGGTGGTATATATAGACGAATTATGTGGTTGTGGTAGAGATTATTAATGTGAACCATCATGACACTGCAAACTTAGCCGGCGAAACTGAAAGGCAATGAATAGACCGTCAAATCCAATTAAGAGGGATAACCAAAAGAAGAACCCTAAACCCTTACACTCCTGAAAAAACACAAACCAAAATCCCCTTGGTTTCCAAATTACACAAACTAGTACAACCCTCAACTCAACCAAGCATTTCATTAACAAACCACAAACATAAGACCCGGCTTTATGCTAACAGTCATTAAAATAAATAGCCATCGTGAAATCTAAACCGAAAACTCGCCCGTAAACTTCAAAAATATACACTTACAATAGTCCGGTGAAAACAGTAGCCCTAAACTTACAAACCACATACACAATCACAAGTTTGAGCCACACAACGCACAATGAAAAGGGCCGCCATACATTATTCATAATAACATTATACCTAAAATGGCGACATAACAATGTTTACACTATAAAATAAGGCTATATAGATTAACATTAAAAAAAGTGCAAGACCAAACTTAATGATCAACATATCAACAGACCATTGCGCAACAATCAATTATACACAACACTAAGCAATCAAGAAGTAGAGTCATCATGTGTGCATTGCACGGGTTTGAAGGCCTCGTGTACATAATTTTTAAGTTTGTTTTTTTGCAATATATTTTTTCAGTTGTATTCCTAAGATTGCTACCATGTTTCTGGGAAAAAAATATCAATGTGGTAAACAAGAAGAAACGCCTGTCCACAATTACTACATGTATTTTGAGTATGATGCCCTATAAGTTTGAATAATTTTTTTTGATAAATTATTAATTACTTCTTACTCAACTAGATATGAAGCATGCGCTTAATGATGATAAGCTTGATGCGTACTATTACAAGATGGAAGTTGAGGAACAAAAATAGTGGATGTTGGAAAGTGAACGAGAGGCGAGGTTGGATGTGGCAAGAAAACGAAGAGGATAACATTAGAAAGAAGTTAAAGCTATTCGAAAGCTTAAAGAAGAGTATGAGGAAGATCCCGAGCTTGAAGAAGAGGATGAAGACAATGAATACTAGAGTTTTGATTACGATGATTTGCATTTGGCTTATTCGGGTTAGAAATCACCAAAGTAAGTATGTTAATCAATTTTAACACAGTAATGTTTACTGTATAATTTTTTGTCTTTTTTCGATTGCGCGGTTGGTACCTGTCCTTCCTTTCTTCCTCCTGCTCTCCTACCAGTATCCATTTTTTTTGCCACCATTCATTTACTTTGAGATTTTTTCTCACGATTTAATTACTTTAATGTGATTATGGTTGTTAACCTTAAAATAATATGAGTATAATGTGTATTTTATTGGGGTATATTATGTTTGATAAGTAGGATTACTCAAATACATTGAAAATTTTAAACTGATTACAACAAAGTTAAGAATGGTCTTTGGACAGTCCTTAAATACCTTAGTGAGCCATTGTAACAACAATTTTAAATAAACATTCTACAATGAAGGATAATCAAACACTAGCAGATGACGGAATGAATTCATAAATCTTATGATCAAGTTTTTTATATCCCATATCATACATTGCAAAAGGAGGGATGAAACCATGAAGGTAATCATCAGCCCCTTCATTAGATCCTATATCATAAATCTCACGCATAGTCTTTGATATTAGGTTGTATTGTACAACCTTTCTAGACAAGTTCATCACCAAAAATGAATCCGCTTCTCTTTCTCCCACAACAAGGTTCCAAATAATGTACCAAATCGACCGTCCTTCAGAAATTAGAGTCATAAAGTCATAAGTATCAACAATGTACTTAATCGAGCACACAGAACACCCTTTTGTCATCTCGTAGATAGTAAACTCGCTAAATCCAATATAATCTCTACGAACAAGAACCAAACACCCACATGACTTGAATAATTTCCCTTCCAGATGCAACATGTGAGGTATTTGTATGCTTATTCTAATTGGAAGCATGGTTGTTAGAATTGGATGCTCATGGTCTTGAGGGATTTTTATGGTTGTTATAATTGGATGCTCATGGTCTTCAATATTTAACTTGTAATGCGTAAGCTACCTATTCTTAGTTTTTAGCCAATGTAAGGCATCATTTCAATAGATTACACTATCAAAATGTACAAAAAAGAAGTAAGTAAATCGCTCCCAGCACAGGCTCCAATTGCCTGTCTCTGAAGAGTAAATTTGTATAACAATCTCACAAGAGTTGCTTCCAGTACGTACCACTTTGTAGTTAGGTGATTTTGTAGGGTCAAATGCCAATCTCAATCCAGCACATCCATAAAAATTTTAATCATCATGTGCGTCATCTATTTTCGAAATCATTTTAACCAGATTAGTTGATGGATTATACACGTAATAAAAATGAGCCCCCCCCTAATCGGTACACAGAAGCAAACCATTGCAAGACAGTAAGATGTTAACATTATCAACTACATTGGTTTAGCCAAGAGTAAATGACTTGTCGCTAGTGTATTTTTTTACTTAATTCTGTTATCTAACAAGACAAAAACACAATGGAATGAATATGTAATGTGATTAACAAAAAGACCAGCAAGAGGATCTATGTTTCAGATCTGGCTGCGGTTACGGGTGAAATCACGGGATGTAAGAATTCTTAGCTATTATTTTGATACGGTTGTAAAAGATGAATACAAAGAATCGGCAATCGAATTAAGATTTGAGTTAAAAGTCATCGTTAGTAAGGACTTTATGTTGTGGTGCATAGGTTTTACGAGCATGTGTGCTTTGCTTATGTGACATCATCTCCAATATCTAGTAAGCTTTTAATGAAGTGAATTTGTGCAAAAGAGTTAATATTGTTGGTTGTGGATGACTTAATTTATGGTTTCTGTAGTATGTTTGACTACATTTACCCTTAAATAACAAAACCAAGATGAGTAGATAAGAAGCTAAACCCAAGTTGTAAGGGACGAATTTTGCAATCAAACTATATATTTTCCCGCATTAAATGCCACGCATCAAGCTATGTCAGAAATAGTGTAAACGCACTACATGTTATCATTACAGTAAACGTTTGGCTTTGCTTTGGGTTTCACCGTCAACTGTATTTACTTTGCGTAATATCCCTTAAGATTGTGTTGGTTTTGATGGATTTTATTACATTAATATTTGGGTAAATTACATAGCTCGTCCCAGTAGGTAGGGCCGATTGTGTGTTTTGCTTTATCCGATTTTACTCAAT
>BQNB010016295.1:0-70522 GCA_026074375.1 Tanacetum coccineum
TCTAATTTTCCTAAGTCCTAAATGTTAAAACAGAATTTTCTAAAAAAGAATTATATTTTTTTGATTATTTTTCTATTTTTTATGATTTTTTAAAGTTTATAACAAAATTAATTCACGAAAAATATAAAACTTTAAGCTAAAAATCCTTAAAAAATTCTAGAAGTAGCTAAGGATAAGTAGAATGCAGGAAAAATGAAAAATCCTAAAGTGCTAAACTAAACAAGCCGGGAAAAAGCTTAATAGCACTCGAAGTGCTTATTAATACTAAAACTTTAAAAAAGGGTAAAAGGATTTTAAATGCACCTTGGGACGTAAAAGTCCCAAGGGCGCAGTGGTTAGAGGTGTGGGTGTTGAGTGTTATAAGAGGGTTGAGGAAGGTTGAGGTTGTGAGTTCGAGTCTTGCTCACTCATAATTTCCCTTCTTCCCCTTTTTATTTTTTTTGCAAAAAACTTTGAAAAGCAAAGTTATAAAACTTAGGAAAACTAACAACTTTAATGAAAACAATTTTTTTTAAAATCAAATTTTAAGCTGAAAACAGCTTATTAAACAGACATAATGCTTAACTAAGCTTTTTATTAAAACTTGATAAGCTAAAAACGGGTATAAGCTAAAGCTAGAACTAAATAAGCTATCACTATCTTAAATCTAACCTAATAAGCTAAACTAGACTAGAAATAAGCAAAATGGATAAGCCATAAGCTGAAAATCCTAAAAAGCACTCATACTTAAACTGTCTGCCAAACAGGCTATTTAGCACTTTTTGAGCTTATTTTTAACTAAGAAAATGGAACCTTATGACTTTCTAGCTTATACTATCTTAAAGATTAATTAAAAAACTAATTAAAACTGCAAACAAAATGCATTTTGAAATTCAAATAAGCACTTAAAAAGCTAACTGAAAATGCTACTTGATTAGATTAACTATGTTTTTGTTAGAATAGATCCACCCTTAGAACAACGGATCCGAAGGCTTCGTAAAGTGAAAGTGATGTTTATTCATTATAGTAGAGAGAAAAGAGATAAGATGGGAAGTAGTGTGTGTGGTAGAGAGAAAACACACACACTTCACCTTTACAAAAGTAAGCTTCACCCCTCCATGGAAGTATGGAGGGGGTATTTATAGTCCCGGGCTTTACTAGCTAAACTAACCCGACACGACTATAAATGATAAATGTAATTCCACATAAGTCACCATATTTTAGGGCTAACAATCTTCCCCCAATTTGTGGACTTACGGAATTACTTACAATGTTCCTAACAAGTACAAATAACAACGTAATATAGTCTTCCAAAGCGCTTCCACAGCTGAAGTTGTCTTCTGAGTTCTCCTCGTCTTAAAACTTGTATTCCAGCCTGGATCTTCATTGTCTTTACTTGTTCTTGAACCATTGTAGTATGCATGAGTTGGATTAACTTCCCCCCAATCCATGCAGCATGTCTTGAAAAGCTTTCTTCATAAACTCCTTTTTGGCGAAGTTTCTGAATCGGCTTCCCCCCAAACCAACATCCCTATTGTTGATCCCACGCCTTGATCGGTTCTTTACGTTGTAAAGTGGTTGTTACCTTGGATGAATCTAAAATAACAAAGATTGAGACTTTGTTGTTATATCAAAGTGTATGCGGAATCTACACTTTGATACTCTAGAAGTATTTAGCAATGGAACAGTACCAACAATGAATATATCACAAAACGGCTTCAATATTATTGATAAACAACAATACGAGTACTCTTGTCCTAGTACTAGGGTTACAAACCTTGAAGCTTACAATGAGATGCTGTGTAGGTATGTGTATGATAATGAGATGAATGAGATGATTGAGATGATTGAGATGAATGAGATCATAAACTAGAGTCCTAATGAGCTTACAATACTTTCCTAAATATTTAGTCAAATATATTAAATACAATGACTAAATATTAAATACTTTCCTAAGTATTTAGTCAAATTCTCAATCAGCATTAATCTCTTCAATCATCATTAATATTCAGTCTTCTGTTTGACTAATCATCATAAACTTTAGTCAATTAGCATTAACTTCAGTTGAAACAACAAGAAGACTTTCAGCAGCATTAACTTTCTCACCAGCAGCTGTAATCTTGAACCAGCAGTAGTAACTCTATAACCAGCAGTAGTAAGTTCTTCAATAGTCTTAAGTTAGTACAGGAAGTACTAACTTACTCTAGCAGTATTAACTGACTGATTTAGTGCTGGCAGTTGTAATCTTGAGCAGTACAAACTGTTTTCTTCTAGCAGTACTAACTGTTGGCTTAGCAGTACTAACTCATTTCTTCTAACAGTACTAACTGTTGGCTTGGCAGTACAAACTCTGAAGTGTTTAATTCCCAACACCTATCTTAAGCAGATTCTGAAACTTTGATGTAGCTTGAACAATCTTCTACCTGTCATTAACGTGCACAGCGGAATTTTGTAGAAGTCAAACCACACCAACTATACCACTGCTTCTTGTCATTAGGGCTTAGTGAATATTCGTTCGGGGGTGCATGCGAGAAATCAGCAACTGTTCTTCTCCAACGTTTTCATAATATCACATACATACTAAGCATTTTAGGCTAACAAACTTCCCCTTAAAGTTGAAAAGGTGAACTAACCAAAAGTCAATTAAGTCCACAAAGTATACATGTTTCCCTCCATTATGGATTGCGAACCTTCTTCGGAAAGCCAACTCATTGTAATTTGTACGTGCCAGCTACTCGAGAAATTCTTGTTTATAAATAAGCACAAAAAAAGTAAATCTTGATATAGCAAAACAGAAGTCAATATACTCATTCTTGACCTTTTTCCGACAAAACAGTAAGAGATAAAGGTCAAGAATACAGAAACATCATTGGAAAACTTTAAAGATCAAGGTCCTTGGTGAATGAATGTCATCGAGAACTTTGAAGATTTTGCTAGGACTTGAAGTAACGTGTCTTGTAATGCACAAAATCACCATGAGAAGCTCTGCTGATTACATCTCTAACCTTAACTCGTCGATGCTAACTTAACCACCACGTATTCTTTCAGCGTATGTTTGTAATACACTTGGTGAAGTTGAACTTCCGATATACCAATACGATCGAAACTGAGTAAAATCCACCAAAGTATATGTGTACTATAGAGTCTTGGCACTATTGTTGATTAAGAACATTCGAAGAAATCTCAAAGTACCTTAAATACTCATCAAAAGTATAAGAAAGTACAACACCGTCCTATGAAAATTTATCCAACAACACTATCTGCGTGTGACACTGAGTACCTACAAAGTAACTCCTTAAGTGATAGTATGTCAGGGTCTTCATACACCACCCCTGACCGCTATGAACAACTCATATTCACTCGCAGTAATCAGAGATCTTGAATCATATCTGAAGTATACGTCAAGCAATTATCAATCGGATAGAAAAATATGAAGAAGGTCTCAGAGAAATAAGTAGACGCCTACTGTGAAAGTTACAACTTAATCATAATATGAAGGATACCAAATACAGCTCGTATCACTTGTCATCGTAATCCGATATCTACTAGAACGCGTATTTTTGTCGTTTAAGTAATACTTTTCATGGAAAAAGGGGAGGGGGGGTGATGGTGTGTGGGGGGGGGGGGGGGATAGGGGTGTAGGTCAGGATCGTTGTGGGATAGGTGAATGTTGTTTGTGTGGTATGTTGTTTATGGTTGATTTATTAGATACCCAAATTCGGTCATATGCCAAATGAGTGTGGTATGTTTGTTTATGGATATTTATTTAGATCCCCAAATCAGGTGTTCAAAACGAGGTTTTCTTTGAGAGCAAACGCTGCCAAAATTGTTATCAAATCGCCGCCAATATAATATAGCAACACGCCGCAAAGTTTAAGCAAACCTGCCGCCTGTTTTTATCCAAATCATTGCCAACAATTAATATTAATGCAAACCGTGCCGGCCTAGTGCAACCGCCGCCTATGAACTTTTGTCAAATCCGCATGGAATTTTAATTTTGGGCAGAAAGTAACATTTAATTTTGATCAATAAAATAAGCAACCCCCACACCTGTATCAATACCCGCCGTTTTACTTTAAAATAATTAAACCGCCTGCTGTAAATTGGCAAACTGCGTGTTCTTTAGGCAAACCGCCGGCTAATATAATTGATTATTTAAAGCAACACAACGCCTTACATGGTTCAAACCGGCCGACTACTTTTTCCCTAAAACAGCGGATCTTGTCCCCTCGTTTGTCCGAACCACCACACCAAGAAAATTAATATC
This sequence comes from Tanacetum coccineum, assembly GCA_026074375.1. Classification (NCBI taxonomy): domain Eukaryota; kingdom Viridiplantae; phylum Streptophyta; class Magnoliopsida; order Asterales; family Asteraceae; genus Tanacetum; species Tanacetum coccineum. Next base: position 4,247 of record BQNB010016295.1, read on the forward strand.
TGAAATCACATCAAAAACGCTCCACGAAGAACATCAGAAGGAATATTTAAATAAAGGCAAGAAATAAGCTATTTCACTCTTCAAAAATAAGCTATTGAGGGCTCATACTAAGTGTTAAATGAGATTAAAACAGCCGAAGAATTAAACAACCATATCTTCGTGAATCACAAATACGAGCCAAGCCTCCACGTTAGAAACAAAAAAAGACAACACCTTTTTAATCTTAATAATTCGATTCCCTAAGACATCATATGTTAACTCGGAAGTATGTAGCAATCTACCTGTGTTACAAGTAGATCAATGGAAAGAACAAGATTAACAACCAAGATAAGCACCAATAATTTTTATCTGAGGGCTTTTTTCCACAAAATAAGCACAAAAATTATGAGCTATGACCACAGAAACAAGATTCCCGACCTATGACTCTGGTTGCCTAATTGTTAGAAATAATTCACCTTAGACAACTGGATCGAGCATTCTAAAGATGTAAAAAGATGTTTATTCAAATTATGAGTAGAGAGAAAAGAAGAGTACATATGGAAAGTATTATGTTGTTAGAGTAGAAAACACACATACTTCACCTTTTACAAAAGTGAGGCTTCACCCCCTCCATGTAAGTATGGGAGGGGGGTATTTATTAGTCCCGGCTTTACAAGCTAAAACTAACCTACAGACTATAAATGATAAATGTAATCCATATAAGTCCACCATTTTTTCAGGGCTAACAATCTACCCCAATTTGTGGACTTTACGGAATTACAGTACAATGTTCTTCCTAACAAGACAAATAACAACGTATAAGTCCTTCCAAAGCGCTTCCACAGCTGAAGTTGTCTTCTGAGTTCTCCTCGTCTTAAAACTTGTATTCCAGCCTGGATCTTCATTGTCTTTACTTGTTCTTGAACCATTGTAAGAATGCATTAGTTGGATAATAAATTCCCCCCCCCAACCATGCAGCATGTCTTGAAAAGCTTCTTCAAGACTCACCTTTTTTTGGCGAAAATTTCTGAATCGGCTTTCCTCCCCCCCAAACCAACATCCCTATCTTAAGCAGATTCTGAAACTTTGATGTAGCTTGAACAATCTTCTACCTGTCATTAACGTGCACAGCGGAATTTTGTAGAAGTCAAACCACACCAACTATACCACTGCTTCTTGTCATTAGGGCTTAGTGAATATTCGTTCGGGGGTGCATGCGAGAAATCAGCAACTGTTCTTCTCACGTTTGCATAATACTTCACAAACCATACTAATCGATGTTTTATGTCTAACAACTTCCCCCTAGAAGTTGATATGGTAACATCAAAGTCAATTAAGTCCCGAATGTACACATTTTCCCCCATGATGGTTGCGAACTCTCGGAAGCATCATTGTCGTGTACGTCCATCTACTCGAGAATTTCTTGTCATAAGCACAAATCTTGATATACAAAAGAATCATTACCCTCTTGACTTCACAAACCGTAGAGGAGATGAAGCAAGAATCAAGAACACTTGGTATAATCAAGGTCTTGTGAATGAATGTCATCGAAGAACTTTGAAGATTTTGCTTAGACTGTGAAGTATCGTTGTCTTGGAATAGCACAAAAATACCCGTGAGAAGTGCTGATTAACATTCCAACCTTTACTCCTCGCTTAACTTATCCCGACTCACGTATTCTTTCGCTATTGTTGTGATCACTGGTGAAAGTTAACACTCGATATACCAAACTTGAAACTGAAGTAAAATCCCCCAAATTTTTTACTTAAGCTTGCACTATTGTTGATTGAAGAACGGTGCAGAATAGAATCTCTAAGTACCTTATACTCCATCAAAAGTATAAGAAGTACAACACCTCTTGAAATTTATCCACAACGACATCTGCGTGTGACACTTAGTACTACAACGTAACTTCTTTAAGTGATAGTTGTCCAGGTCTTCATCCACCCACCCCTTGACCGCTAGAAACTAGATAATCCAAGTCTTAATCATAACTGTATACGTTCAAGCAAGTCATCAATCGATAGAAAATAGAAGAAGGTCTCGATGATGAAATAAGTAGACGCCTCTGTGAAATTCAACTTTAATCGCAAATAAGGGATACCAAATCCACTTCGTAATCACTTGTCATCGTAATCCGAATCTCTAGCCGTTTTGTCGTTTAAGTGAATCTTTTCAGGATCGTTTTGGGATTAAGTGTTGTTGTTTGTGTGGTATGTTGTTATGGTTGATTTATTAGATTCCCAAATTCGGTCATATGCCCAAAGTGTGGTATGTTGTTATGGTTGATTTATTAGATCCCCAAATTAGGTGTTCAAAACGAGGGTTTTCTTTGAGACAAACCGCTGCCAAAATGTTAGCAAACCGCCGCCATATAATATAGCAAACCGCCGCCAAACTTTGATCTCAAACCGCCGCCAAAGTTTAAAGCAAACCGCCGCCTGTTTTTATCCAAACCGCTGCCTACATTATATTAAGCAAACCGCCGCCTAGGGCAAACCGCCGCCTATGAACTTTGTCAAACCGCCATGGATTTTTAATTTGGGCAGAGTAACATTTCATTTTGTTCAATAAAATAAGCAACCCGCCACACCTGTTCAAACCGCCGTGTATCTTTAAAATAATCAAACCGCCGCTTAAATTGGCAAACCGCCGTGTTCTTTTAGCAAACCGCCGGCTATATAATTGATTATTTAAAGCAACCCGCCTTTGACCTGGTCAAACCGCCGGCTACTTTTTCCTTAAAACACGGATCTTGTCCCCTCTTTTTGTCAAACCGCCACCAAGAAAATAATATTATAATCAAACCTCCACGAAGAACATCAAGAACGAATTTTTCAAAATAAGCCAAATAAGCTATTTCACTTCTCAAATAAGCTATAGGGGCTCAATACTAAGTGGTTAGATGAGATTAAAACACGAAATAACAACCATATCTTCGTGAATCATCAGATTCGAGCCAAACCTCCACTTAGAACACATAAAAAGTCAACCCTTAGTGCTAAGCCCTAAAGTACAAATCTGTAACACTTTAAACCACAAAATAAAGATCAAATCTTTATTTTTCTTGCTATTTTTTTTGGAACCAAAAAAAATAAACAAACCAAGCCACGAATTTGAGCTTATTTAACCACAATAATCAGTGATTAACAAACACATTCCCTCCTTGCTCTGGTGCAATTGTTATCACGGTTTCACATTATGACACAAGATCCGGAGCTTGATAAATGGAAAAGAAAAAGTATCATCTTATTAGAGAGAAAAAATAAGAGATGGGAAGTTGTGTGTGTAGTTAAGAGAAAACACACACACACACACTTTTACAAAAGTGAGCTCTTTTTTCAGCTTATTATCCTTTAAATGTAATTTTCATTTCAAAATCTTGTAATCTCTTTTATAATTAATAAAATTTCAGTTTCATTTAAATTGTGTATTGAATTCTATTTTTTACTTTTAAGCAAAATTATTTAAGATTAGTTTGGATTTCACTTAATAAGCTATAAGCTCTTTGGTTACTCAATAAGCTATACCTTATTCAGTTAAGCTCTCTAAGGCTTAACTGAATAAGCCTTTCACTTAAATAACCTCAAATTCAGTTTAAGCATTAATAAGGATGATAAGCCAGACTTGGAAGGGCTTATAGGACTTTACCAGCTTATGTAAATAAGCTGGAGCTTGCAGATAAGCTCTTTAGAGCATTTATATGTCCTTGTTTTGAGTAAAGGACAAAGTACTTTCTCTTTACTATTTTAGCTTAAATTTTTAGTCAACTTATTCAACTGCTTATTTGTGCTTATTTGATCTTATTTAATCTTGCATTAGCTTATTAAGTTTAGTTTCTAGTTTAGATTAGCTTGTTTAATGATTAATAAGAATTTATCCCTATATTAGTTAAAATAGCTTATTAGTGTAGCTTATTGTCAAGTGCTTATTCTCTTTAGATTTTTGCTTATTTGTCTTTCATTACTCAAGTCCTTAATCTGTTTTCATAAATTGAAGCTTAATAAGGTCTGTTTTAGCTTAATTTAGGTTTTGCTAGTTTTAAAGGGGTGTTTGGGATAAGGAAATTTCAATTATTAAAATCATGATTAACTTGTTTTTAGACCCCAAATCAGTTTTCATAAGCTCAAATAAGGTCTAAATGATAGTTTTCATAAGCTAGAATTAAGTATTGTTAGATTTTCTAGTTTACTTTAGCTAAATCCAATTCTGCTAGTCTAAAAGGGTTTTTGAACTGCCTATTTGATAAGTTTCTTAAAATCCTATTTGAGGTGTGGTTATTGTGAGCTAAATGAGTTTTATTAGCATAAATTTGTATCTGTTTTGAGTTTATAGCTTTTGAAATAGCCTTTTAAATAAGTTAGCTTAAAAACAGTCAAGTAGTAGTAGTTTTTGGTTTGATCTTAAAAAGTCTTTTTTATGCAGATTATTTGAGGTTAATTCATAGATTAATTTAGGTTAATTGTTGTTGCATTTAGCTTAATGTAGTCTAGTGTTAATCTGTTTCAAATTTTCATTTTTGTAAAAATAGCTTTTGAGTCTTAAATTTGCATCAAGTAGTTATTAATTTTTAAAAAGCCAAAAATAAGTAGTGTAGTCTGTCTTTTTCTAGCTTATTTCCTAAACTAGTTTTCTTAAGTTTAGCTTATTTGTGTTAAATGAGTTTAGTTCTTTATCTGTTTATAGTTTTTAGATTATACCTATTGCTTATTAGTGTTTAATCTTAGCTTAAAGTTTTGGTAAAAGTCCTTCAAACCTCCTTTTGTGTTTGCTGTCTTTATGCATTTAGTTGTTTTTCTTAGCTTATTTTATTTGCTTATTTTGAGTCCTTAGTGCTTATTAGGTCTAGGTTAGGGTCTGTTTTAGCTTATTTTCCTTTTGATAGCTTTTTGGGTCTTATTAAGTGCTAAAATAATCCATCAGTTTTAACTAAAACCTTAAAGTCTTTATTAAGCCAAACTGCCCTTTTGTTTGTCCTTTTTCTAGCTTATTAATAAGTTTTAGACTTAAGTCCTTTATTATAGTTTCTTATTTTAGCTTATTCCATAGCTTTTTCAAAAAGAAAAATAAAAAAAATGTTTTCACAAAAAGGTAGGTCACAGGACTCGAACCTGTGACCTCCCCCACACAACACACACACCTTAACCATTGCGCCCTTCGGTCTTTTTCGTTTAAGTCTCTTTCCATTTATTTCTTATATACAGTTTAGTATTTAGCTTATTTTAGCTTAATGAATTTTCACAGCTTATTGGCTTTAGCTTTTTGATCCGTTTTTCTTTGTAAACTCTTAGAATAAGTTTTAGTATTTTTATAAATTTTCTCAAATTTTTATAATTAATTTTAGTATTTTTAGTTTAATTTTTAGTATTATTTAGTTTTAAAAATAGTTTTAATTAAAAATTAGTTTAAGTCATTTAGTTTAAGAAATTTGCATTTTGAGTTTTTAGAGTTTTAATTTGTCATTTTTAGTTAATTTTAGTTATTAATTAGTTTATAATTGTTTTTAAATGTCGTTAGAATTTTAAGTTGCCTTTATTTCTAGTTTAGCATGCCTTTATGTGCTTTCCCTTTGCGTTATTAGATTTAGAATCCAAAATCCAAAATATCGATTATTCAAGCACGCGATCACGAACCGAAACAAGATTTTCAAATTCACGCTTCGTTGGGAAAACGACTCGGGAACAATTTGAACTTTATCATTTCCTAAGGGTAATTTTCTCATCAATACTTTCCGAAAATATATTTTATTAGTGATTGGCTAATTACTCTTTCACAAGAGTAGTTTGCCAATTTGCTTTTAATATATATAAATATATATATATACTATAATTAAAGATGAATCAATCATCACCACGGTCCATGTCCTGCTCAATGTGATCATTGTAGAAAGATCGGTCACCAAACAAGAGACTGCTGGACCCCTACTTTGGTGACGTGTTATGAATGTGGAGAACAAGGACACACCAGGAAGTACTGCCCAAACCTGGAAGATCATAATGAAGCCGCATAAGCTTATCAAGACCCTAACATTGTTACGGGTAAGTTCCTCCTCGAAAATCATAATATTCCCGTTTAAATTTATACAAGTACCCATAGGAGTTTCGTATCCACTACTTTTAGTCAAAGAATCAATGCCACCCAACTTTATCAATCACTTGACACTTTACTAAATTAGCTAATCGAAAGCTAATAGGAGCCATACTATAAGTCAAAAGTGTACCCTGAAATTCTTCAAACATCTGTTACCCACATCTCTCCTAAACACCTCATCATCGGGTAACACAGACTAAATTTTGGGACAAAATTTTCTAAACAAGAGGAGACTGTGACAACTGACAATTTTGGGATTTATATTTATTTATAAACTTGAAACATTTTACTTTGAATACGTGAAAAGTCAATTTGACCTAAAACCGGGAAGTTATCCCGCGTACAACAAAAAACGTCCCTAGACGCGCAACGACTCTAGACTGAGTTTAGTCTACTCATAACAAGTATGTTACCATCATAATAAGCATGTTTTACATTTTATATGCATATGGTTTAAATTTTTTTTATGTAAGTTACGTAAACTTTCATTTTGGCATTTGCATGCATGCACAACATACCCAATACCCCTAATACCCTCAATAGCACATATATGCATACTTAAAACACTTTAAAGATTAAATAAATCCCCCACCCTTATTGTCATACGACCAACCTCTATATGAGGATAGTAGACAAACTTTGCTTTAATCCTTTGATAAGCTCAATTACTCTTTATATGTTATACTAAACACTACAAACCAAAACCACATGATGTCCCTCATCCTCCTCATGCCTTGACCGGCTGATGACATCAAATAACGTCACATTATTGACATCATTTATCCCATTTATATTGCTCGTTTTATATTGTTTTATATAAGATTTGACACTTAATCGCTTATTTGTATGAATCTTAGTTATTATTGAGCAATTGGCAAAAGATAGTGAACATAACGTGTTTTGGAGCATAAATGATGAAGATCGAGAAAGTCTACTAAATATAAAGAATAAGATGTATCATTCTAGATGAATACGCTATTTCCCAAGACCTAGACAAGATCAAGACCATTGCCTGACTTTGAAGAATACGCCGCATCCACATCAGCAGATACGCCGTATAAGATACTTTGGTCAACATTCTGAAGAAGCACGATCTACAGCCAATACTTCATATCCAGAAGACCCTATACGCCGTATTCAGTGGCGATTTATGAATATTCCAAAATATAATAATCGTAGAGCTCACGCCAAGTAATCCCAATACGCCGTATCGGATCCCTCCAATACGGCGTATCGACCTGATTTTAGTGCCTATAAATAGAAAAACTAAAATTCGGTTTTCAGTATGCGTTAGAATCTTTTAACCACCAAGTACGATCTACAGACGATTTTAGAAGCAAAGAAGGTCCTGCAAGTGCCTCAATTCAATAGGAAAACTCTTGTAATCTTTATACTCCGCTATAAGCGTTCGGTTAGCATAATGTTTTGTTTATTTTAATCGTTCGTCTATGATACTGTGTATTGTTGCAATGCCTATGGGATAATACCTATAGGTATTAGCCATGTTTATGATAAAATAATGTTTGGTTTGTTTATATTGATTGTTTAACTTTTCGTTGCATGTTGATTATGTTTATCACTTCATATCTGTTTATGTTTTGATTATGTTTTATTTATCATTCAACTGGATCTAGGATTACAAATGAAGCGCTGTAACTTAATTGTTACTTGGGCGTAGACTAGAGTCTGGGATAAATACTACTTACAGCTTATCTATGTGACTCTGGATTAATAGGACTACAAATTTATGCCCTTGTTTCTGCCTTTGGTTAAGTGAATAGGTAGACTAAGAGGTGACTTAAGATTACAAATAACGTTCTATTTCCTTGGGAAGTACTCAGACCGTGGACTACCAGCATATAGATAACCATTAGACATAAGTTGATAAAGTCTCGATGAGCTAGGTTTCGATATCATCACTAATATTGCCTCCTAAATAGATTATAATCAACTGTGTGAGCTTTATGCAGGTTTAGGTTAATTGTGACAGGATTAACTGTAATACAAACCTCGAGTTTAGGGAGAAGTACCACCTAGCTTTGGAATGATATACCACTAACAAAGTAATACAATCATTGCACTCATAAACAATTCCTACATTTTATTTGATTAAACTGCCTAATACGTTTTCCTTACATTAGTGCTTGACCGCTTCTTTATCGTTTGTTTATCTGCTTGTATGTGTTAATTGTCTTCTTTAGTTTAGATTAAACCAAAACTCTGTCAGTCTCTCAGGCTGAAAACCCCCCTTTTGCGTTAGTTTAGGTTTAATTAGAATTAATTAGGACTAACATAGTTAACTAAAATACTGATAGAATTAAGTATTAACGCTCACTCTTAGTGATCGACACCCTACTTACCAACGAACCTACAATTTATCAGGTACACTGCCGTTAGTATTAGTTAATAGGTAAAGTCGGCAAAATATAAATAGTAAAACTTGATAACAAAACTTACCTATACTAAACGACACATCACCAGCCATATGGCCTCAAAAGATCCCCAAATTATCATTTTTCTCCTATTAGATGTGCACACTCTTATGATGCATAAAGCATATTCAACCCTTTCTTTAAGTACATTACAAATTGGCCAATTTTACTAACTCTTATTTATACCACAAAACACAAGCTCTTTTGTTTTCTCTCTTTCCTTTCCCACAGCCAAAAACGCCCTTAACATTGGTATTTCAAAGTCATCTCAAATGTACTTGCAAGGATTAAATCTTGGGTCATGAATTGCAAGGGTTTAGAACTATCAAATTTGGGGTTGTCAAGGGTTTTCATTGTGTTCTTGTTCACCAATCATCCACAACACTTTGTAAGCATCTAAGACTCATTTCCATACTCATTTATATACTTACATATAATTTAATGTTCATATTATATCATTTTTAGGTGCTTTGGGTGTTGAAAGTTTGATTTTTAAACAAGTTGCTAAACCTAAATTTGAGCAGAAAAGTGAGTCGACTTTCTTGATGTAAAAACCCATCCTAAACATTTTTTCTGGGCAAAATAATTTTATACACACTTAAATACATGTCTTAGGAAGCTCTCTGTCGAAATTCATGATCATAGGAGTTGATTTGGTATTTTTAGTAAGTGTTACATGTTCGGTTGTCAAAACCAACAAGAATATGCGCACTGAATTTAAAACGTAAAAAGAACCACTTTAGGAGTTGCGTGGATGGTCGAACCTTTGAAACTTTTTATAGTGGAGAGCTTAACTTAAAGTGGCAAGTCGAATCGAGTAGTGAGGTTCAGTAATAAATGAGATATGGCCTTTTGAAGTTGGGTAAGACTTGTTGTAAATTAACAGTCTTGAGTCTCGTGCACAAAATGAATTTTTGGTAACAATGAGTTTAGAATTGAGGTCTAGGGCCCACAATTTTGGAAAGTAGAATCGAAAACGCTCGACCTAGGCTTTTGAACCAAGTGATTTCATTAGAAAATGAGTTCTGTGAAAACTAACAGCAAGTTCAAATCTTGTTTTGTGTAAACCGGCACCTAAAGCATGTTTTAACGAATCAAGGACTTATAATATTAAAAGTAGATAAGTTTACCTACGTTTAGAGAGTTTAACGGATAAAAACGATCTAGAAACAAAGTAGATACGCTCATTTAAAGTTAGGTTTAAAACCTTATAAAAACTAGTCTTAGAGTTTTTTTTGGGTAACCATGGTTTCCGACCTTTTGACCGATTAATCCACAGGGCTTGAACTCACCGCCACACAGACTTAAACCAGGTAAAGCCATCCCTTTTCAGGAGGTTGGCCTGGCCACTTCAAGGTTGTTTGCACATAGCAGGAATTGAACTTGAGACCTTACACATTTTAGAGTGATAGCCACAACTCCCCTTGCCACTAGGTCACCATTGAGTGGTTAAAACTAGTCTTAGAGTTTAAAAATAGTAAAAGTGTTATAATTGTTTTTTCATCTTTGACTTGTATAACTTTATAAAACCTCGTTATGAGTATATAAGGGTGATATACCATTGTTAAACTCATATACATTTAGTACATGTTGCATATTTTCTAAAACTACTTATTTATCTAGGTCACGGTTAGGGTTACTTGTTCATTGCACTACTTTATACTTTCCCGAGTACATTGATTTCTTGAGGTGGGTCTCATAGCCCCTATTTTACTTGTCTTGAACTATTTTAGGGGAGAATACATGCTCGATTACAAACTTGTTTACTTGCTTGTTTACAAACTTGAATATATGCTCGTCTACCAACTCGTTTTCATGCTCGTCTATTTTATAACAATGCGATTACTTTTCAAGACCTTGTGAGTTTATAGCCCCTCTTTTGATTGTTTCATAACTATTTTGCAATACTTGGGGTGCAGAATACATTTCTTATTGTTACTTACAGACACAAATACTTTAAACCTTTACGTATTGCCTAAGTTTCCCTATTGCTATGAAGTCCTCACTATCATGAACCGTTAATTACTTTGTGTAAGCACGAATGCTGTGAATAGATCTATTGGGGTTCCAACCCCCTTCCGGGTAGACAACTGTGAGCTACCAAGGGTACAACGGACGCATTTCAATTGAGGTAGTACTAGGGTGTTTTGGCAAAACATCGGATTCCGGGGCATGAATCTAACAGACTAGGGTTCACACTGTATTTGTTAAGGCTTCGATGTCATGAGCTTAGGGCAATAATATTACTTTTATGTGATATTGTATTTGGTTTCAGACTTATGAATCTCAATTCTAACGTAACTCATTTAGTTAATTGTTTTAAGAAGTTCAATTCAAACTCTGGCACATTTATTTTTGTCGAATAAACATGAGATTGCATGTTTTGTTTAAAATACTTTTAACTTTAAATTGATTATATTATAAAATTTGTTTTTTTAATGAAGTTTATTTCTTGTGCGAATGCAATCGTTTTATATTTAAATTGTAAAAACTATATTTTAACACATCTAGACATTTTTACCAAAACAAACAGTTTTATTTTATTCAGATTTAGATTTCTCAACCACTTATTCAGATTAAGATGGAAATCAGATTCAGACTTTTCTACCGAATATTCAAATCCAGATGTGCGAATCAAATTCAGATTCAGAGTCTCTTAATAAACAAACAACACCCAAGTCGGTAACAAAATAAGCATGTTTACTAACTTGATATATTCTTTAATTTTTATTTTATGAACGAGGTTTTGAACCCGCGCTTCGCTGCGGAGCGAGGGATTTTAACCAACGAAACAATAGTTAATACTTTGAGTACAACAATATTCTGTCCAAATAGCCATATTTATATTGTCTACACGGCACGACTTCTAAGATCCTATGAAGCTGCAAAACCTATCATGTATAATCATAGTTTCTTTTATAAGTCTTTTTGCTTCATTCAGGCCTGCAACATCATCAAATTTCACTCATGGGGTGTCTTCTAAAACATCTCTTTCAAAAAATTTTGCTAAGTCATGATCAGGATCCTCATACTTCCCAAGTTTTAATGTGTGTTCTTTAATTTGTCCGTCTGATAATAAAAGTCAAAAAATCAAAGTTGGTGTATGTCGAAACTACATACTGATATGAAGTTCTTATCAACACATTAACTTTAAATAGATACACTTTAAAAATAGTAGTAATTTTTTACATTGCAAATGTCGACTATATTCGTGTTTGAAATACAATATGCTATTCGGTAGACATAAACTACTGTTGGTTTTCAAACTTGTTCCTAAAAGGGACTCTATAAAATCAGTTCTTACGTTTGCAATTTATTATTTTCAGACATTGTTATATTCGTATCTTATCAAATAAAGCCCGAAGCCCCAAATGAAACATATGCTAAAGCCGTACTGGTCTGGATATAGTGGTCTGGAAATTAATGCCTGACTAAGGAATGGTCTGGAAATTCATCATTTGATAGAGTCTGGAAATAACAGCAAACCTGAAATAATTGTCTGGAACCGAAAGAAAGATGTTTCTAAATTTTATATGAGATTATAACAACATTTATATGAGATTGTAGCAACATTAGCAAGAGCATGTATTTGTCTCCTATCCCCATTGCGTTGTTTCTTGTTCGAGTCCCAGGTATATGTTCTGTCGGCAACTTACTTTTGCAAGCAACGGTTAACTTCCTTTTCCTTTTACCAAAGATGCTAGCACCTGTAACAAATATCATGGAATATACATAAAAGTAGCCAATGTTATATAACATAGCGGACCATAAAACAAATGATGCACTCACGTGTGCGGCCACCGGTTTTAGGTTCAACATTATTCAAATAATGTATTGAAGCAAGTAGTACGAAGCTTTTGTTAATATTATTTAAAGAGAATGGATTTTTAGTAACAAAACTAATATATCATCAATAACCTGATTAAGAATTGCAACTTCAAGGATCTAATAGCTCCCTCCAAGAATACCTGTAATCATTTTCAAAATAAGCAAACGCATAATGATTTCATAAAAAGACACCGATCATGTTGGTTACTTTACTAAACTTTAGAAGAGTATTCCGCACTTGCAAGTTTTCGCTTAAGTGAAACCATGTAACAAAACAGCAGCTAGGCGGTCTTCGGATAAAACCTAAAATTATTTAAAATAAGAATCTATCCTAATATATCAAAGCACAGTGAAAATAACATAAGAAGAATGAAGGATGAGAAATAAGTATGTTGAAATTAAACTTGTAACATACCTTGTAACCTATTAAAACAACCTTTTTCAAAGGAAACCGACATAAATGGGTAAGAGGAACTCGTTTTCCGAAACTATTCACGGATACAAACAGTAGCCTTGGGCCATCTGATCGCTTAATGTACAAAGATCAGTTGACTTAGTAATATAACTTTGAACGAAATACTAAAAAAATATTAACACAGTTAAAGAAATTACTGGTTGTGGTGTTCGACAGATTGATTATATATTCCATCCTATTTTGTTGAAGGTATAATATGATTAATATCCGCATATGCCATTATATCACCTTGTTTAAGTCTCATTGCAGCCGCACCTCGTGTCCACGTGTATTCCTTCCTTGTAGTCGGATCTATAGAAAGGTAAAGATAAAATTCTATTAACATGTGTCTTATTTTGTTTTATACTTAAGTACATTAAAAAGAAGTAAAAATAGAGAAGAGTTAGCCGAATCATCAAAAGTGCTTCTTGTTCAGCATCGCAATCCCAAAAACCCTTTCATCACAGTACACCGACACTATAAACCGGTTACATCCTAAAACATAACTACCAAATATATGACAAAAATTTCCTCACATACAAATACATCAAACCCATGAACCAAACAATACAATTGTGCCTCTTATTAATCCAAGACTGAAACCTTTTACATTTATAGACTGAATTAACAAACACCCATTAACAAATATGCATAAACCATTAGTAAAATCACAAAATAAACATAAAAAAATCAAGAAGTTCTCATATTGCAACAAATAAATAAATTAGGTATTTAGGTATAAAGAGAGTCTACCTTTAGCAAATCTACTTTTTACATTTTGTCGATAGGACTGACGGCGGGCATGTTTTCCCCGGCGGCGCCTTCTTCTGTGGGTCTTTTTTGCGGAAACTTAGTCACGACGGCGCTGGTGATGGTGGCTCAAGTTTGTTGTTTCTTTAGTGTGTTTTTATTATGTGTTCTAGATGTGTGTTTTTATTGTGTGCCAGGAAGGAGGGAGAAACTTCAAGAAGGAGATGAATGAGTGAGAAACTTCAAGAAGGAGATGTTATGACCTTTTTTGGGGTTGTATCGGGATAGGGCACCACTTTTAGCGTGTGCGAGCTCCTTAAGAATATAAAGAAGAAAAAGAGATAGATTTTCACCACTATAGCGTATGCGAGCTTCGTAAGAAAGAAGAGAGAAGCTTAGAGATTTATTTGACAAAACATATCCTTCATTGATGAAAACCATTCAGTATTTATAGCCGAATAATTACAAGATAAGCACACATACTTTTTCCTAGTCAAATACCGATTAATGACTTTCCTAAACAATGAGACAACATAAATGACTTTCCTAGACAAGGAGACAACATAAATGACTTTCCTAAACAAATAGACCAACATAATTGATAAATACTTTCCTAACACAAAATACCTTCCTAAACATAAACTATGATAATATCATAACCATGGGTGTATCATTCCCCACTCCTTCACAATCACCTTTTCCTCAAGGTGATGCCTAATTTTTTTTCTTGATTTCGGGATCCTACACTTCTCTTCGTATTCTACTTTTATGCTCCTCTCTTGGCAATGCATCAACAAAAAGACAGAAAACAGAGCCAAAATGACAAAACTGAGCATGAAATGGAAAAGACTGTGCAAAATCAAGGCCAAAGTCCAAAAATGTCAAAGTCAGAGTCAATACAGAAGAATCAGCAGTCAAACCGGAGCCGGAACTGAAGAATACTATTGAATGCAATCTTAACCCATCTGATGGGCCGGGAAAGCCCAATAGTATATTTACAAAGACTGTGAAGACTTTGAAGGCCCAATCCTAGCCCAGTTACAGCCAATCTCAGCCATTGTACACACAAAACCCACTTCATAACCTTATTGGGCTTGAAAAAGCCCAATAACCAAGCCTGTACCTTATTGGGCCCAAACACAAACCCAATGGGCCCAATAGCCCAAACCCAAACCCAGTTGGGCTCAATACAAAACCCAAGCTTAACAAAAGCCCACAATTCTTTTTTATAAAACTTTAGGGGGGCTAAATTGTCATTTTTAAAAGTGTTTTATAAAGAAAAATGGAAAAATAAAGAGAAGGACTTAATCTGCCAAAATGCAATACTTTTTCTCTTTTAAAACCAAAGGGGCAGTTTTGCAATTTCCCTAAACCCTTTTTAATTCTTTTCTATAAAAACCAGAGGGACCTGATTTGCTATTATTCAAACTCTTTTTTATTCTTTAGTTATAAAACAGCAGGGACCAAAGTGTCACTTTCCAAACTTATATTATAACTAAAAAAGGCTTAAAAGAAAAATGAAAAGAGAAAGAAAGATGGAGGGGTATTTTTGCATCTTTTCCAAACTCACCTTTTAAACCTTCGACCCACTGTGTACTATAACCGTTTACCGCCAAAACCCAAACAACCCCTTCCCACGGTTTACAGCTCACCCCATCACCTCTCAGTACCCCCCCAATTAATGTCTCACCCTTTCCCACCTCCCACTTGTATTTGAGACCTGCCATGTTGGCAATCTACACAAACCCGAGACACCAATGGCTGAGGATGAGTTGATAAACTAGCACAAAGCAATCCAAGGGCTAGGATTGGATGAGGGCCTTTCTACACTCGCAACAAACACAAGCCAAGACCAAGGCACTTCACTTGAGAGGCTATAAAAGAAAAGAGAGCAAGCCGAGACCACCACACCCTGTTTTTATTTTTAGTGTAATTTTTATTAAGTCTTTTTAGCAATATTTATAATTCTGTCCTATTTCAAAAGTTTATATTGTAACTTCTTTAATATTAATGAAAGTTTAAAGGTTTTACTTCAAAAAAATTGCAAGTGACCATTGTCGAAATTTCAAGCCTCACAATAGCTCTAACTCTGTCTATTTTATATAAAAATGTGTTAAAGTTGTTAAATACTTACTAGTAATCACCTTTTCTCAGCCTTCCCTTCATTAAAATTCAATTAAAAACGTGTTTTATATAATTAAAGGGGTGTTTGGCATAGTCTTTAAAATGGGTAATATTGGGATTGGTATGGGTCAAACACACTCAGCCACTTTTGGCTGAGTGTGTGGGCTTTATTAGGCCAAATTAATCACAAGTTTTAGTTAAAAATCAGTTTGTGAGAACCCTTTTATTTTCTGTCAAAAATTTACCAAGAAAAAGTGAGCTAAACCACTTAAGCAGTTTAAACAGCTTAAGCACATCTTTCTTATGCTTATTTAGTTGTTACTAGCCAAAAGAAATGCCCCTTTGTTCTGTCATAACCAATATACCCAAGTAACTAATTATGTCCAAGTGTAGAAATCTTTTGAAATAACCATATTCAACACCAAATATCAGCAGGTTTAAGTTCATCAAAATATCTTAAATTTTGGAAATAAGCTCAAATATGTCCCTTTTCAATCTGTTTGAGTTTGGATTTGGGTAAAAAGCCCTTGAGAGCTTATTGGATAAGCCAAAAAAGGACCCTTCAGTCCTGTTTGACCTCCCCTGGTGCTGAGCACCATTATTTAGCCCATCTTTTCTAGCTTATTTTAAATTAAGCCATAGGTTATTATTGCCTTTTAGCATAGCTTATAGGTAGTTCTTTTAGGTTCAGCAGCTTCTTTCCCTTAGATTGCTTATTAATATAGCTTAATTTAGGTTAAAAAGTCCTCTTTTTCTGTCTTTTATATAAAACTGTTACATAGCTTATTTCAATTTTAGCTTATCTTAGGGCTTATTAGGTTACCTTAGCTTATAATTAGGACTCCCTTTGCCTTAGTAACTGTTTCCTATAGTTTTATAGCTTATTGTACAGCTTAACCCCAAAAAGAAAAGAAAAATAAGCCCATAAGCTGTTATAAGTCTGCTGTCAAAGAAAAGCTTCATTTCTGGCTTATTTATTGGGTTTAAGTTCATACAACTTTTACAAAAGTTACTCCCCTTAAGCCCATGAACAACTTTGCTTTTTTGACTTTTGCTAAATAAGCTCTTTGGACTTAGGTTGTAAGTCGTGGTCCTTCTCAGGGACTGTTTGTGTAATTTACAAATTTATAGTTAACATTGTTAGTGCCTATTATCTAAACCTTGTTACTCTGTTAGTCCTATCCCCATTTCCCTGTTAGTCCTTTAGCTTAACAGCCGCTACTCTTTTAGTTATTTATTTAATTAATTTAGGTTAAAATCTAATTAGTTTAATTACTTTAATTATAAACAGTAAAATTTGGGCATTTTTATATTTTTAGAATTGTTAACTTTTTCTTTATTTAATTTCATTTTTTCAGAATTTTTATAACTTTTATTTTTTGTCTTTTTCTATTTTCTTAGTTTTAATTAGTTTTTAATCTTTAAAAATTCATAAAAAATCCAAAAATTAATAAAAAAATATATTTCTTTTTTGCAAAATTTTCTTTTGTCATTTAGTGTCTAGGAAAAATATAAAATTTAGTATAGGCTTAATTTTTCTTAAAATTCAGTTTTAGACCCGTTTTTACCAGGTGCGTTTTACCGTTTCTTTTCGTTTTGCATTCAAACGACCTCCGTAAATTGGGGCTTTTTGTTCCATAATTTTTCTGCACCTTTGTAGTTTATAAAAACTATTTTTCTATATTTTTCCAGTTAAATTTGTATTTTCTAGGAATTAAAGTAGATTTTAGTTATTACTTTTTCTTATAAAAATCATAAAAAATAGAAAAATAGTTGAAAAATTAAAATTCTTTTTGCATTAATTTTCATTTTAAATCTAGTATTTTTGAAAAATAAAAGAAAAATTTTAGTGTTAATTTTTAGAAAAAGTTTATTTTTGTTAATTAATTAAATCTTAGAAAATTCATAAAAAATCCAAAAATTAATAAAAAAAATATTTTTCTTTTTTATAAAATTTTCTTTTGTCATTTAGTGTCTAGGAAAAATATAACATTTAGTATAGGTTTAATTTTTCTTAAATTTCAGTCTTAGACCCGTTTTATCCGGTGCGTTTTACCGTTTCTTTTCGTTTTACATTCAAACGACCTCCGTTTTAGTTCTAGTTTTCTTTATTTTTCAAATTAACTTAATTAGAATTTAATTTTGATTTTTAATTTAATTTAGCATTTATTTTCTTAATTTTTAGTATTTAGGTTTCCCGATACCTGATTCTGTTCCCCGTATTTTAGTATAGATTTAATTTTAGGACTTCCCTATAACTAATTTTGTTTCCCGTAGTTTTTAAGATCCCCATTTCCTATATTTGTTTCCCGTAGATTAAATTAGGTTTTATTTAATTAATTTTAGTTGTAATTATATCAGTGTTTCCATCATATATTCTCCATCATTCAATTTCTCATCAAACCAGGATTACTTTCAATTGCAGCCTCGTTGGGACATACGACCCGGGAATATCTCTTCCGGAATCTTTTTATCATTGATTTGATTCTTATATATTTTATTTCTAAGTAGGTCTTGACTTTTTCCCTTTGTCAAGGGTGAAGAGTTTGGATTTGCCTAGTATTTTATATATACTATATCAAAAAACTAGGACTGCCTAGTAGTGGAATTTTGGGTCTTTCAACATCAGGACTCTGGCAAAGTCTGGATATCAACATGCAGGGTGGTGTGTCTTGGTCTGGGTCTTGAGGCTCTGAATACAGGATGCTATGGGTTCTCATAGTCTGAAGATTGTGTCAATGGTTTTACAAGGTCAAAGTCATTGATTCTGAAATAGTAGCAGAAATGTTGTTATCGCCTTTGAACCATAATCTTCCTGTGTTTCCTCCTAATGTCAGACTGGTATGGGCGGGGCATTCATGTTCCAGTTATTGGCGAGTGTAGGAAAACAGCATGAATTTCCCCAGCTCTGGACAAACGTTGAGTAAAGAGGTTTAACTCATTCTCAACTGGGTCTGATAATCGGACAATAGGTGTGGACAAGTCAAAACACTTCATCTACTCCAAAGTACTCTTGAAAGCTAGACCAAATTTAGTTCTTGTAGACATAGAGCTAGCGATATACAAATATTTTGAAGTTCTTGGATAGATTCCTTCATTTTCAAATCTGCTAATGTCGCTTTAAACTTAACTTCCCATTCTTTCTTTTCTTTTTTGTGCCCTGTTTCATGTAATTTTTCTGTATTAACTCAGTGTGTTAGTGGTGTTTTCTAGATTAGATGATAAAACCCTAATCTTTTCTTCCTATGCTCTATCATGAGTTTGTATGATACCACTTCTTTTGTGATTCTTAAATGTTTTAACGCATGTTGCTATGCTGAACTTTAATGTAACAATCATTATATATCTATCAAGATTATTATACATATGATTTATATAGATCATTAAGCTTAGCAATCAACAACCAAGGGACATGTTGTACCTTAGGAGAAATCCCCATTTAAAAAAAAAAGCAAAATACCTCAAGCAGCAGATCCAGAAGCATCAGCACCATCAGCATGAAAATTACAGCCATCAGTCACCATCTACCTTCTCAAACTGCACCAGTCGTGTTTTCTGCTGCATGATCTGACCAATTCACCATGGAATCAACGAGACAAAGCTTTCTGGATCGTCTGTCTTAACTTCTGTGACCTTAAAAGCAGAGTACTAGCCTTATCATAAACTGTCTGCAATTACATACATAGCAAAATGTCCCAATTGAAGACTCATTTGTAATATCTAAAATTTTCTTCTGCGCAAATCTGGCAGGCTGCTCGATTGTTGTGTTCATTTTTTGTCCTGCTCCTTCTTTCTCAAACCTGTTAATCCTCAAAGAGAGCATAGCCATTTGCACACTTTAAGTCACTATCTCTTCCATCTCCAATGTAACATGGTCAATGTCTTCATAGATATATCTTGCTTCTTGTCATTCTCAGCAACAGTGAATGCAGAACACATTCCATTCGTTATCAGACGACCAGAAGGAACCTGAGAAACTGATTGAGCAATAGCTGCTGATAGAATATATGTGGCTTTGAGCCAGAAACAAGCAGTTCCAATGAAAGAGAATGAGTGGGAAGCAGCAGCAACTTTCACACCCATAACTCTACCAATTCTGACATCAAGGTTCAAGTGGTACTTAGTTTTGTTTATACAGGTCACATCAAAACTCATTGATCAAGCCACCTCTTGTTTTTAATGCCAAAGCAATACTTGTCGGACACGATGATAGGAAGGCTACTTAGAAACTTCAGGTTGGATGTCATCAGTGTCTGGCCTTGCCTTGCACTTGATTTTCAACTGACTCAGATCTTCTGAAAATCTGCACATAACCCTTATGTAGGCCTTCTCTTCTGTCACAGTGAATTCTGCTCAACTGCTGTTTAAGCATCGTCTTCTTCATCTTCTTCGATTTTCCATTCCCGCGCCCATACAAGCCTTGACTTGCCATCCCAAATTTCCCTTGCAATCTATTCAATGATGAAAAATCAGGCATATGTCTTCAGGTACGAGCCTGACAGCAAACATGGTTTCACCTTATTTTCCCTTTGTTGACCGCACATGTTCATCAAGAGAACCGGAGGATGAACCATTTCGTATTTGGTTTTGCATCTTTTCCCAACCCTTTTGGAGACTGTTCCCTTGCTGAACAATCCTCCAAAGATTTTGATCAGATTTTTTTCTTGTTTTTATCCAGATACTCCTATCTTTCATAGCCCATATCTCTTATTTTTCCTTCTCTAGTATAAGGAATTTTTGCAATTGTGGCTGAGATAGTGGGCTGTTTGGAAACTGTTTTGACTGGACATATTAGGGTTACTGTGACCAGTCGGGTTGGTTTGAGCTGTGAACAGCAGGTGAGTGAAATTAGCATTGGTATGTATGGGTTCAGCTTGATGGTTTACATCTTTGAGTGAATGAAGGTGATAGCAGAGCGATTAGGCAACTGAAGGTATCATCTTGAGTGAATGATGGTGAGGCAGATGAATTAGGGATAGGATACGTAATGGGTGACTGAGTAGGTATAGTAGGCAAAGGGATTTGACATAGTTAAAGATTATTAGAACACAAGGTTTTGATGTGTTACTACGTAATTCTTCTTGTTACAGAGGCTATCTCCAGGATCTGAATACAATTGTGAGGATCACTGAACTAGATTGATCTTCTAGCCTTGACAGAAATGTATAGTCACTTATGTAATCACAGCACATACGTGAGGACTCCAGAAATTGTTTCGGCGGAAAACTAAATAAATTCAATAAAGAAGAACACAATGTACAACGATCCTCTATGGATCTTTCTATTGATACATATAATTGATTGTTTTTGTGCTTTTACAATCGGTGTGCATCCTAATGCTAACGTTTCTTTTATAGAGAGAAACCTAAATTGGTCAACAGAGACTCTACAAATTCGTGAGAGATTTACAAAATCAATCAATTCCTAAATTATCTTCATTTCCTATTATTAATGAGAATAATTACTGTAGAATATAATATATAATTCACTTTCTATTACATTAATTACGGTGATTCAATAACAATCAGCAGATTCTATCACTGTCAGCAGGAACGAGAACATGACCAGCAGAAACATAATCAGCAGGAATGCTACTTGATCTGCCAGCAGGAACATTATCAGCAGGAACGACTTAGTGCTATCAGCAGAAACGAATATGTCTAACAGCAGAAACGACACTTAGTCGTTTGTAATTTGCCCCAACAGAGGTAATGGTGGTGGTTGACTAGTTGGTTTTCAAAACTTTGGTCCATAAACACGTTTGATTAAAAACTAGCAGGCTTCATACCACTTCCTTTGAGAATACCATTCATCAACTCCCAAATATGGATTTATCTTCATGTGCATATACCCAGCCATGACATGTGATGAGGTGTCATTTTATACATTTTCTCAGGGTCATTTAACCCCTTAAATCATGCAAATATGCCCAAAATACGTGCTTAATCGTTTCTTTTTATGTTTTTAGCATTTGGATGGCATTTGAAGGAAATACACGTGACTTGGACTCAATTTGGGAAGAAATGAACAAGATTACAACTCTACACGAAAATTAATATCAAAAGGGCATACAGTGCATGGAGATGGCGTCACAAAAGCTTATGACGACGTCACAAGGCTGATGTGTCATTGTGCGTAGGTAATATTTGTTTCAAGTTTTATTATTTATATTTTGCTGACTTTACCTATTAACTAACACTAACGGGCAGTGTACCCGATCAATTGTAGGCCAGTTGATAAGTAGGGTGTCGATTACTAAAAGCGTTAATACTTAAATCTATCAGTATTTTAGTTATCTAAGTTAGTCATAATTTATCCTAGTTAATTCTACTTAAACCTAAACTAACACAAAAAGGGATTTTCAGCCTGAGAGACTAGCACGAGTTTTGGTTAAATCTAATCTAAATTATGACAATTAACACACACAAGTTGATAAACAAAAGATAAAGAAGCGGTCAAGCCTAATGTAAGGAAAACATATTAGCCAGTTTAATCTAATAAAACCCATGTATTATCTATGAGTGCAATGATTGTTTTACTTCGTAGGTGATATATCATTTTTAAGTTTAGGTGGGTCTTCTCCCTAAACTCTAGGTTTGTTTTTCAGTTAACCCTGTCATAATTAACCAACCCTCATAAAGCATTCACAATCGATTATAATCTATTTAGGAGACAATATAAGGTGACATAGAAAAACCTAGCTCATAAAGGCTTTATCCACTTATGTTTAATCGTTATATATATGCTGGCAATCTACGGTTCGAGTATATATACAAGGAAATAGAACGTTATGTGTAATCCTAAGTTACCGCTTAGTCTACCTATTCATTTAACCAAGGGAAACGCAGGGGCATAAATTTGCAGTTCTATTATTCCAGAGTCACATATATAAGATGTATGTAGTTCTATCCCAAACTCTAGTCTTACCCTACCGTAATTGTAGATCTAGTTGAATGATAGATTAAACACATAATCAAACATAAACGAATATGAAGTGATAAACATAATCAGCACGCAACGAATAAGCAAACAATCAATATAAACAAACCAAACATTAAATTATCATAAACGTGGTTAATACCTAAAGGTAATAGCTGATAGTCATTGTAACAATACACGAATTCATAGATGAACGATTAAACATAAATCTAACCGAATGTGTATACAGAGTGTAGAGTTTACAAGGGTTTTCTTATAGATTGGAGCACTTTGCAGGACATTATTGGCTTTTTAGATCTTCTAAAAATCGAACTTGGTGGTTAAAAGCATACCTAAAACTGAGTATAGGGTTTTGTATTTATAGATTCTGAAAAAGGTCGATACGCCGTATTAAAAGGGTTCAATACGACGTATTAGGGTAACTTGGAGTGGGCTCCATGAATATTATAATAGAATATTGATAAACCGTTAGTTAATACGGTGTATGAGTTCTTCTAGATACGGCGTATAACTCTCTTCTCGTCATGGATGTCTTGTGAAGTTAGGGCACAGATACGCCGTATCTTCTTGCTGGATACGCCGTATTGAGGTAAAACCAGTTTGTGGAAAACTAGAAGGGGGGTTGAATAGTTTACCGCTTTTTAATTTAAGGTTTATGTTTGTTTGTAAAACTTAGATTTGACTTTTTGTGAATTCAATGCTTGCACAATATGAACAATATAAGTATATGAAATGATAAAGTAAGACAAGAGATAAGAGTAAGAACAATCAAACCACAACGCACGAGGATTTATAGGGTTTAGGTATACGATGCACCTGCTTCGCCCTACCCCACTCCCGAGCACCTAACTCGAGAGTTTTCTTCACTATGTCAACAAAATCCCTTATGGCGGAGAAAACGTATAATCGTTGCTTACACTGATTTTCAACACAAAGCATAAATGTACGAGTTCATAATCTTAGCTAGAACCAATCTATCGACAACACGACTTCCTACTTGTTCACTAACTTCACAACTTTTTTTTTTTTTCCCCAAATACTTCGCACTTTTCACAATTCTTCACAACTTCTTGACTTATACTTCACCTCATCCTATTTTATCGCACAGCTATCATAACACTACTTGGTAAGATCACACGATCTAACTATAATTACAAAAGATCGCCAAGATATAACTTCCTACTCACATCAAAATACAAGATATACAATGACTTTACAAAGTTTGTGATATAGATGCAACAAGATTACTATGCACACTAAGGTATAATACTTCTTCACTTGATGATGAAGTGATTCTTCTCTTGCACTTGAGGAATTAAGCTTGGTTCTAATTGAAAACAAAGTTTATGATTAAATGATCAAAGGATTTTAGTGAGGATATGTGGGTTGTTTAGAGCAGAAAAGAATGAGTGCAAAAGTGAGAATATAGTGGGGAAATAGTTCAGTTTTATAGGAAAAACTAGAGGAGCGTTACTAGGGCGGTCCCCTTAAATTAGGTGGGCGGTCCTCGTAATTTTTAAGGGGTCCGCCCGTGGTTATTTAATGCGGGCCGCCCCTCTAGGTAGACGCTCCATCTATTTTTTCCTTCATATATTTCTAGACTTTTTCCCCCAATATTTTCTCACTTTTGCATCATTCTTTCTGCTTAAATACCCCACATTTCCTCTCTAAAACTCTTTGATCTTTTAATCATAAAGCACTTTGTTTCTCAACGAGATCCATAGATTTATTTCCTCTACGTGCAAGAGTAGATTACTTTCATCATCAAGTGGGAAGAAGTTATGTTATTTTTACCTTAGTGTGCATAGCAATCTTGTTGCATCCATATCACATACTTGTAAATCATTTGTACATCTTGTATTTGTGTGTAGTAGTTAGATCTTGGCGATCTTTGTAAGTATAGTTAGATCGTGGTGATCTTACCAAGTAGTGTTAGATAGTTGTGATATAAATAGTGTGGTGAAGTGAAGTCTTGAAGTTATGAAGAAGTTGTGAAGTTGTGAAGAAGTTGTGAAGTTGTGAACAAGTAATGAAATCGTGTTGTGATAGATTGGTTCTAGCTAAGATTAGAACTCGACATTTAGCTTTGTGTTGTAAATCGGTGTAAGCAACGTTGTGTACGGTTTTCTCCGCCATAAGGGAGTTTGTTGACATAGTAAAGAAAACTCTTGAGTTAGGTGCTCGAGGAGTGGAGTAGGACGAAGAGGACTTCGTTAACGGACCACTATAAATCATCGCGTTGTGGTTTGATTATTCTTACTTTTATCTCTTGTCTTACTTTATCATTTCATATACTTATATTGTTCATATTGTGCAAGCATTGAATTCACAAAAAGTCGAATCTAAGTTTTACAAACAAACATAAACCTTAAATTAAAAAACGGTAAACTATTCAACCCCCCTTCTAGTTTTCCACAATATGAATATCTGATTTGGATTGTGATAACATGTTCTGTTTCAATTTCATGCTAGTTCTTGGATCCATCTATGCTTGTGTTTCACAGTGACATTATTTTATCAAATTGGATTAGTTGTTAAAAGTTTCATATGTCGAAAGGGTTATTTCTAACAATCAATTGTGGCCTTTTGTCTTTGATTGACTACCTTTTCTATTGACCATTTCTTAAGTGATTTGATCTAATAAGAAGAATAATTATGGATGTTAACATGTTTGTGAAACGAATCGCGAATCAAACTTATTGATATTGAATTGGTCTTGAATTGAGTGATTGAACTTAAAGCTTGTTTTTATCGTTTTAGATCTTGACAATGATCGAGAGTCTTAAGAATAATAGATTAGACCACCATCTAATTATCATAGTCATCTTGTCAAACTGTTTATCACAATCTTGTAAATCGGATTATCCAAACTAGTTCAATCCAGTGTAGTTTTAATCATTCGAATCTTCATATCATAATTGTTATTTGCTTGCTAGTTGGTTTATTGCTCATTATTTCTTAAAAACATCATCAATTACGTAAAAATCCCCGCGAACGATCCCGACTTACCATTCAAACCTCTTGCTACTAACGGACGAGTACACTTGCTCGTGTTGTCGCCAAAAAGCCCAGTAACCGTGTTATAAATTTAAAACTTGCACACATTAAATACCTACCCGAGACCTTGTTGTTTCAAGATCTTTAAGCCGAAAACAACCCAAAAAACACCATAGTTTTAAATATTAATACGAAATTATGTTTTGAGTCTTGTTTGTGTTTCGGTTTGGGTAAAGATTCGTGGTGCCTAAGCAAAAAGAGATTTTTTATTTGTGATTATGTTTTGGATTATAGCATAAACAAAAAAGGTGTTTGTGGATTTACTGTGATAAGGTTAAAACAAATCAAATGAAGATTTGGTGAGAGTTGTGTATGAATGAGTATCGTGTGCTTGAAAAAATGTAAATGAAATGAATGAAAGAATGGTGGCAGAGTTATTATTTCTAATAAAGTTAGGAATGAGATAAATTAGGAAGAGATTGATGTATATCTCTTACGCAATTTTAGGAATCTTGTTTAGCAATTCAGGGTTTCTTCTCTATAAAAGAAACCTTTAGCATTAGGGTTTGCAACCGATTACAGAATTACAAAAACAATTTATTATTAATAGAGAGATCCATAGAGGATCATTGGTTATATTTGTTCTTCTTTATTCTGTATTGTTTAGTTTCCGCCTAAACAATTGTTAGAGTCTCTCACGTATATACTTGTGATTACATAAGTACTATACAACCACAAAGGCTAGAAGATCTATCTAGTTTCAGATCCTAACAAGTGGTATCAGAGCCTGGAGAGAGCCTCTGATAAAGAAGAATTACTTGTTACCACAACAAAACCTTGTTTCTCTAACCGTGAACAATGTCAGAACCCATGCCGTCTATACCTACTCAGTCACCATTCACTTATCCTAACCCTAATCCATCTGCTTCACCTTCATTCACTCAAGATGATACCTCGGATTCTTTCATACCTGAACCCACACAACCAATGCCTACATACACTCAACCTGCTTTCTCACAACCGAATCAATCCTTCTTCTCACAACCTGCTGTTCACTTGACTCAACCTTCTCAGACCAACCCTAACAATGTCCAGTCACAACAGTTTCAACAGTTCCAAACAGCCACTATCTCTGCCAACAATGCAAAATTTCTATTGGAGAAGGACAAATATGAGATATGGGTATGAAGTTGGAGTAATGGATAAGAATGCTGATCATAATCTTGGAGGGATTGTTACAGCAATGGGACAGTCCAAAGAGGTTGGGAAAAGATGCGAAAGGAAATACACTTGTTCATCCTTCCTGTCTCTCTTAATGAGCATGTGGCTGTACAAATAAGGGAGGAATAGGTGAGAATCTTTGTTGCTTCAGGCTTACTGAAGATCATATGCCCGTTTTTCATCTTATGATGATGCAAGGGATATTTGGATGGCAGTTAAGGCAGTTGGGGGGGTAGATGAAATGAAAGAAGATGAGGAAGGGACCATGCTCAAGCAGCAGTTTACAGAATTCTCTGTGGACAGAAGGAAGAAGGCCTACAAAGGTCTATGACAGGTTTAGAAGATCTGGCCAGTTGAATCAAGTGCAGGCTAAAGGAGACATTGAAGACATTCAAATGAGATTCTAAGAAGCAACTTCCCTCTTCGTGGTCAAATTTGCTTGGCATTAAAAACATAGAGGTGGTCTTGATTCAATGAGCTTTGATGACCTGTATAACAAACTAAGAGTCACTTGATTTGTTGTCAGGAATTGGTCATAGTTATGTGTGAAAGCTGCTGCGGCTCCCACTCATTTGCTTTCATCGGAGCTTTTGGCCCGTTCTGGCTCAAAGCCTACTTATTCTGATCAGCAGCGTATTGTTCCATCAGTTTCTCAGACTTCTGGTCGTTCTGATAATGTAATGGAATGTGTTCTGCATTCTTTTGTTGCTGAGAATGAACAAGATCAAGATATGATCTATGAAGACTTTGACCAGGTTGATCAGTTGGAGATGGAAGAGATGGACTTAAAGTGGCAAATGGCTATGCTCTCTTTGAGGATTAACAGGTTTGAGAAGAAGGCAGGACGAAAGATGAACTACAACAATCAGCAGCCTGCCAGATTTGACAGAAGAAAAGTTAGATGTTACAAATGTCTTCAATTGGGACATTTTGCTAGGGAGTGTAATGTGAAGACAGTTGATGATAAGGCTAGGTACTCTGCTTTTAAGGTCACAGAAGTTAAGACAGACGAACCAAAAGCTTTGGTCTCCGTTGATTCCATGGTGAATTGGTCAGATCATGCAGCAGAAAACACGACTGGTGAAGTTGAGAAGGTATATGGGATGATGGCTGGACTTCATGCTGATAGTGCTGATGCTTCTGATGCTGCTGCTGAGTTTGCTATGATGGGGATTTCTCCTAAGGTACAAAATTGTCCCCTTGGTTGTGATTCTAAGATTAATGATCTTAATCATATGTATAATAATCTTGATAGATTGTATAATGATTGTTACATTAAAGTTCAGGCATATCAGCATGCGGTTAAAACATTAGAATCACAAAAAGATTGGTATCATAAAACTCAGATTGCATTAGAAGAAAAGATTAGGGTTTTATCTGCTAATCTAGAAAACACCACTAACACACTGAGTTATACTGAAAAATTACATGATCAGGCACAAAAAGAAAAGAAAGAATGGGAAGTTAAGTTTGAAGCGACATTAGCTAGATTTGAAAAATGGAAGGAATCTTCCAAGAACTTAAAAAATTTGATCGATAGCTCTATGTCTACAAGAACTAAAGTTGGTCTAGGATTTCAAGAGTACTTTGGAGTAGATGAAGTGTTTGACTTGTCCACACCTAGTGTCTTTTACTCAGACCCTGTTGAGAAGGAGGTTAAACCTCTTTACTCAACGTTTGTCAAGGCTGGGGAAATGCATGCTGTTCCTCCTCCTATAACTGGAACTTATATGCCCAGCCCATACCAGTCTGACATTGAGGAAACACAGGTAAGTTATGGTTCAAAGTCTGATAACAGCATTTCTGATACTATTTCAGAATCTAATGACTTTGTCTCTTGTGATAACAGTGACAAGTCTTCAGACTCTGAGACCCATGCATCCTGTGATTCAAGCCTCAAGACCCAGACCAAAGACATCCCACCTGCTGTTGATATCCAGACTTTGCCAGAGTCTGATGTTGAAGACCCAAATTCCACTACTGGCAGTCCTAGTTTTTCTTGTTCGGAGAATGTAAAATCTCCTAGGATTATTTGTAATAAAAGTGGAGTGAACAATAGGAAAGTGTGTAAAAACAATTTTGTGCGTGTTAAGAAATGTTTTGTTTGTGGCAGTAAATTGCATTTGATTAAAGATTGTGACTTTTATAATTGTGTTGATTCTGTCCCTTGTAAATCTAAAGCAGCATCTGTTTCTGCTGGTAGTAGGATTTCGCCAGCATCCGTTCCTGCTGGTAGATCTGATTCTGCTGCTAGTAGAAACAGACCAGCAGTCCATTCTGCTGGTAGTAGGATTTCGCCAGCATCTGTTCCTGCTGGTAGATCTGATTCTGCTGCTGTTTCTGCTGGTAGACCAGTTTCTGCTGGTAGACCAGTTTCTGCTGGTTCCTCAGTTTCTGCTGGTAGACCAGTTTCTGCTGGAAGACCAGTTTCTGCTGGTAGACCAGTTTCTGCTGGTAGATCAGTTTCTGCTGGTTGCCTCAATCCTGCTGCTCGACCATATTTCAGACCATCTTTTGTACATTTTAATACGAATTGGCCTAACGTATATGATCCTATGATTAAGGGACGAAGGGATACTGCTGTTAAGACCTCAGCAGATTACTCTTGGAGGAATCAAAGACCACAATTTTGGGGGTCCAAGAGTAATGGTGGATCTCATCAATCCACATGGTTTCAACTTATTGATCCACAAGGCTAGGCTCAAGTCTGAAATGACTTGCGGTCTCTCAATTGTTACTAATCATTTTTTGTTGTATGATTTGTAGGAGTGATCTAGTACAGATAATGACATAGGATCGTTGGTTAGTGGTTGCTCAAGAAGGTTTTTTTATGACAGGAACAAGGAGAAGCTTGTGATTTGTGCCAGGTCAAGGGACGAGCATTGTAAATTTGGAGGTGAGATTGGTAGAGATATCAGAACAAGGCCCATAAAGACTTCAAAGTTTGACTTTGAAAATGTCTACTATGTTGAAGAGCTACAACACTTTAACTTGTTCTCTGTATCTCAAATTTGTGATAACAAGAACAAAGTTCTCTTCACAGACACTGATTGTTTGGTGCTTACCGAAGAATTCCAATTACCTGATGAAAGTCAGGTGGTACTCAGAATTCCTAGGAAATGTGATCTCTACACCTTCAGCATCTCAGAACTACAACCAGAACAAAATGTTACTTGTTTAATAGCAAAAGCATCCTTGGATGAATCCACCAGATGGCACAGACGGATGGCTCATGTGAACTTCAAAACAATCAACAAGTTAGCTAAGGAAGGTCTGGTTGCTGGGTTACCTCTCAAGGTGTTCACCAATGAACACAACTGTGTTGCTTGCAACAAAGGAAAGCAACATAAGGCTTCCTATAAACATATTTCTGCTGTGAGACTTATTACTGAAACTCTGCAATTGCTGCACATGGACCTTTTGTCTACAATATCAGGAGTATTGACCAGAAATACTACTCCTTGGTGGTTACTGATGACTTTAGCAGGTTTTCTTGGACATTCTTTTTGGGTACCAAGGATGAAACATTTTATGTCCTTAAAGAATTCATTAACTTAATAGAAAACCAGCTGAATAAAAAGGTTAAAGGGATATGGTGGTGATAAGGGGAAGAGTTCGAAATGCAAACTTATTGAATGTGGGGAAAAGGGAATTAAGAGGGACTATAGCAATCCTAGAACCCCACAACAAAATGGGGTTGCTGAGAGGAAAAATAGGACTCTTATAGAGGCCGCTAGAACCATGTTGGCAGACTCTAAATTACCTACCATGTTTTGGACTGAGGCTGTTAGCACGGCTTGTTATGTTTTAAACAGGGTGTCTATTACTAATCCCCATAATAAAACACCTTATGAATTGATATCTGGGAAGGTTCCTCAGATAAGTCATCTTAAACCTTTTGGGTGTCAAGTAACTATCCTTAATACAAGTGACTATTTGGGAAAATTTGAGGGTAAAGCTGATGACGGTTATCTTGTTGGGTATGCTTCAAATAGCAAGGCCTATAGGGTTTATAATCTACCAAACAAGAGGGTAGAAGAAACCCTGAATCTGAGATTTTTAGAAGATAAACCTAATGTTCAGGGAATTGGTCATGAGTGGTACTTTGACCTTGACTATTTAACTGATTCACTAGGTTATACTCGTTTTAAAACTGACACACCTGCAGGTACACAAGAAACTAACATAAATGCAGGTACACAAGATCATGATTCAGATTCAGAAGTAGATGAGCAAGTGATCGTGGTTCCTTCATTTCCTTCTAACAGATTTGTAGGTCCTTCATTCAACAAAGGTCCTAGTATTATGGAACGCAATGCAGACTATGCAGAAGAGCTTGCTACGCTTCAAAGACAAGAATATGAAGCTAAGGACGCAGCTGCACGATATGGATATTTGTTCTCGCAGGCAACAGCAGAAATACTATGTCAAGCTGAAGCTGAAATTCGAAATCAAGGTGTTTCTGCTATTAAGGATTCTGCTGGCGTTGATTCTGCTGTTCAGGAACCTGTTGGCATTGTTTCTGCTGATGGTGTATCTTCTGGCAGTCCTTCTGCTGATAGTGATCCTGCTGGTGGTACTCCTGGTGATTGCTTTCCATCTGCTGGTAGTGTTGAACCTGCTGTTGACAGCAATCCTGCTGTCAGTTCATCTGTTTCTGCTGACCTCAACTCTGTATATGCTGATGAGTCTACACTTCCTCCTGGTCAAAAATTGGGCACAAGTGACAACTCTACACGCTTTCCCGTCCCTTCTGATGTGTGCATGGATCAACTCTCATCTGGCATCTTCACATCTTCCTCGTATGATGATGATTTTCGTGCTACTCTTACAAATTTAGCACCTGCTGTGGAAGTGAATCCAGTTCCTACAAAAAGGGTGAATACAATTCATCCTCAGTCTCAGATTCTTGGTGATCTTGCTTCTCCAGTTCTGACAAGAAGCAGAGCTCACAAATCCAAGTTTGGTGAAAGTGCGTTCATTGGATATGTTCGAGATCAACAAAGGACTAATCATACAGACCAACATCATTGTCTGTCTGCTTGCTTCCTTTCTCAGTTAGAACCAACTAGTATAGCTAAAGCACTTGAGGATCCTGATTGGGTTGATGCTATGCAAGAAGAGATGCAACAGTTCATCAACCAACAAGTATGGAAACTTGTCCCTCTACCTGATGGCAAACATGCTATAGGGACAAAATGGATTTTGAAAAACAAGAGGGATGCCAGAGGAATCGTTGTCCGGAACAAAGCGAGGTTGGTTGCACAGGGACACCGACAAGAGGAGGGCATTGATTATGATGAGGTATTTGCACCAGTGGCCAGAATTGAGGCAATCAGACTGTTTTTGGCTTTTGCTTCGTATATGGGCTTTTCTAGTTATCGATGGATGTTTAGAGTGCCTTTCTCTATGGAGAAATTTGAAGAGAAGGTATGTCACTCAGCCTAAAGGCTTTGAAGATCCTTACTTCCCAAAGCATGTGTACAGAGTGGTTAAAGCTTTGTATGGACTTCATCAAGCACCTAGAGCCTGGTATGCAAGATTGTCTGCTTTTCTGTTACAACACAATTACAGAAGAGGTACTA
This sequence comes from Tanacetum coccineum, assembly GCA_026074375.1. Taxonomy (NCBI): domain Eukaryota; kingdom Viridiplantae; phylum Streptophyta; class Magnoliopsida; order Asterales; family Asteraceae; genus Tanacetum; species Tanacetum coccineum. The sequence goes on from BQNB010016295.1 coordinate 36,646, forward strand.
TTGACAAGACACTGTTCATCAAGAAAGATTCCAGGGATATACTTTTGGTACAGGTTTATGTGGATGACATCATTTTTGGGTCAACCAATAAAGCCTGGTGTGAAGAATTTGAGGTGTTGATGAAAGGAGAATTTGAAATGAGTGCTATGGGAGAGATGAATTTCTTCTTAGGTCTACAGGTGAAACAGTTGCCTGATGGTATTTTTATCAGCCAAGACAAGTATGTTAAAGACATGCTTACAAAGTTTGACATGGAATCTGTAAGAACTGCAACAACACCCTATGAAGCTGCTAAGACCAAATTGAAAGATGAAACTGATCCTCCAGTTAATGTACATTTGTACAGATCCATGATTGGTTCACTTATGTATCTCACAGCTTCAAGACCTGACATAATGTTTGCAGTTAGTGCTTGTTCCAGACATCAAGTTACTCCACTGACTTCTCATCTGAATGCAGTCAAGAAGATTTTCAAGTATCTAAAAGGGCAACCAAAATTAGGCTTGTGGTACCCTAAAGATTCTCCTTTATCAGTTGGAAGGCTACGGGAAGTGATTATGTGGTTCTCATGGTGATAGGAAATCACTACAGGTGGATGTCGTTTCTGGGCGGAAAGGTTATTTCATGGCAGTGCAAGAAGCAGACTATTGTGGCTACTTCTTCAACAGAAGCCGAGTATGTTGCTGCTGCTAGCTGCTGTGGACAGGTACTCTGGATTCAGAACCAGTTGCTGGATTATGGATTCAACTTCATGAATACCAAAATCTTCATAGACAACCAGAGCACTTAGGCATTGTGAAGTACCAGAGTATTTCATTAGCGGACTAATGCATATTGAGATTAGGCATCACTTTATACGAGATGCCAATGAAAAGAACTTGATACAGGTGCTGAAGATTCACACAGATGATAATGTGGCTGATTTACTGACCAAGGCATTTGATGGGGACCAAGGATTTGAGTATAGGTGGTCCATCTTGGGATGGTGAATCCTCTTTCGTGATTGAGCGGAGGTATAAGCCTAGGGGAGGGGTGTTGTTGTTATATTGTATATTCTAACTTTCTTGTAGGTGGATATGGTTGTTTTGTGGGAATATTATTTTCTTGTGATTGCAGGTAGTCAATACTGCTGCTAGTTGTACATTCTTCCTGCTGACAGGCTGGTTGCTGCTGGTAGTACTATGATTCTGCTGGCATACTTCTGCTGGTGGATTCATTTCTGCTGATAGGGTGTGTGTTCCTGCTGTTTGCATGGTTTCTGCTGTTGGTTGACTCTTTCTGCTGGCTGAATACATTCATGCTGCTGGAGTTGTTTATGCTGTCAATACATCTATTTATGCTGCTGAACTGGTTTGTGCTGGTAGTATCATGTTTCTGCTGGCTGATTTATTTCTGCTGGTAGTACCTTGTTGCTGCTGTCACAAAACTTGTTTCTGCTGTGCTCAGTTTGATATTGCTGGTTGGTTGGTCTCTGCCACTGGTCACTCAGTTTCTGCTGGTAGTCTCCAATCCTGCTAGTGTAACAATGTATCTGCTGAATGAATAGTTTGTGTTGCTCATATATTACTTTTGTTGTTTGCCTTGTTTCTGCTGCTTTTAAGAGTGGTTACTGATGTTTGATTTTATACATGCTGGTCTTAAAAATGGAAGATTGAATAGTTTTCGTTTTAAATCTATTTTAAATGGTGATTGGCGGTTACCACTTGCCTGCACAGGCGGCGTACAAGTTGCTTTTCACTTGAGTATTTCAACTTCCAAGGTTAAAATTTTACCCCAATCTTTTTTTTTTTTTTTTTTTTTTTTTTTTTAAATTAAAAGGTTATCTTTTCATAAATTGGGCAAAATTAACCTAATTAATCGCAAATCAATTTTTCATCTTTCCCACACATACACCAAAATCATTTGCCTATGTATACTCTGTATCTTCAACCTAAATTCAATCATCACCAATGGCGGCACTCAAGTACAAAGATGATCACAACAAGATCGCATATTTGGGAAGGGAAAGAGGCTGCGAGGACTTCACAGATATCCTCAGTTATTTGGACCACTCTCCGTTAAGGTACGCTTTGACTCATGACCCTCCGGTCGTGTTTGACTCATTGGTCAAACAATTTTGGGCAACCGCTGTTGTTCGCCCAAATGCTGCTGGGTCTCATGACCTAGTCGCCACAATTGACGGCCGTGAGGTGGTCGTGACTGAGTCTCTCATTAGGACTCAGTTACAATTTGACGATGCCAATGGCATTTTTGACATGCCCAATAATGATATTCTTGAGGGTATGAGGGTTATTGGGTATCCGACGGATGGGACTCTTACTTTTCTTAAGATCCATTTATCTCCTCAATGGAGATTTCTGGTGCACACCATTATGCACTGTCTGAGTCCTAAGTCTGGAAGTTGGAATCAATTTCCGAGTTCCATTGCCACAGCCCTTATTTGTTTGTCGACTGGTAGGGTATATAATTTCTCGGATTTATTTAGAGGGGATGATTGGGAATCTTAAGGCTACAAAGCATAAATTTTTAATGTACTCCAAGGTTTTTACAAATGATTTGTGGCATTAGAGACAGCTGACCGTAAACCCCTAGGACCAAACATTTGACTTTACTAGGAAAATGTTTGCCAATATGAAATTTAAATGGGAGGGTCAGCCAATACCTTTGACAACCCCCATGCTTGCCATTGCTGCTGCTGGCAATGATGTTGCTGGTGGTGATGATGCTGCTAATGAGGATAATGCTGCTGCCAATGAAGCTGCTGGTAGTGCAGCTGAGGCACACCTTGTACCTCACTCTCCTCTGGTTTCCCCTGTTAGGGAACCAACACCGGAGAGGCAGCCTGTATCTGAGAGACCACCCTCTCCTTCACCTACCATTCTTGAGACAGAATGTGGTTTGTCCTTATCCCTGTCTTCCCCTGTTACTGACTGGAGGACCATGGCACATTATGTTCTGTACAATTCTCCCATTAGGGATCCTTATGCTGAGCTGTGTCTCCAACCTACCCCACCGGTAGAACTTATTTTTGAGGTGCCATTAGTGTTTGGCCCTGAACCTAGACCAGCTGGGTATGTGGACACTGATGTTATTGTATCCATTTATTTTTGGCCCACAGCCCCCGAACCCCATGGTTATGTTGAACCCTGACTTTGTGGAACCATTGTCTTTGGTCCCAACCTATGGGACTGACAAACTATCTTGAAGCCTGTGGACTTGATAATATCATTTCCATGGAAGATGACACCACTCATGATGGATTCCATGTGGAGTCACCTATTCGGCCCGATGATGCTCCTACACCAACAGCCGATGCTGCTGGTAGGGCAGAGGACCCTGCTCTACTAACTGGTTTATCTGCAAAGCTTGACAGGTGTATGGGACGTATTGACTCCTTGGAAACTGAGCTGGGAAAGTCAAAGAAAATTATGGGGGGTGCTATTTTGACTCTTGTCTCTAGAGTCAAGATGTTGGAGGGGAAAACGGTTAAACAGTTGAGGGAAACAGAGTTGGTGGTTGATGCTCTAGCAGCGAAGGGGATGTGGATAATTCAGGATGATTATTGACCTCGTATGGTTTATCCCTTGTATGGCATCTACAGCTCTAGGTCATGATCAACCTGCTGTTCCTTCTGAGGATGTAGAGGAACGAGAAGAGGAGGAGGTTCCTCTAAGGCGTAAGCGGTCTGCTTATCGACGTGCCAGGACAGAGTTTTCCACTCCAGCCTTTGAGCAGTTTCAAGCTAATCTTTCTTGCTGGTGTTCTTCCTCACACGCAAGTCCTGAACTGCTGGTCTGCTGTTGCTGCTGATAAAGAAAGGTTCCTATTGCCTTGGATTTGGATATACTACTGATTTCTTGCAGAGGATGCACAAGCCAGGAAACGCTTCGAAGAAGAACAGGCTAGTGAGCGGTTGGTTCAACGGTTACGGGCTGAGGATTTGGCTCAGGAAGACTTGCCAAATGTTTCTGAAGAGCGCGCAAAGGAATTAGACGATCTCATGATGCGTATGACAGAAACAGACTGGTTGACCTTGATGATGCAAGTTGGTTCTAATCCTGCATTGGCAAGAGAGTTGTTGGGAGCTGATGTAAACGAGGAGAACTTTATCGAGCGCATGAATGCTGTTAAGGAAAAGAAGAAGCGAGCCTTGGCAGATTTACGTTATCGAGCACTCAAGGGTAAGCCGATGAAGAAATCTGAGGTCACACAGATGATGCGCAACTTGGTTAAGAATCAATGGTGTGCAGCTCATAATGGTACCATCACGATGAAAGACGTCAAGGCTATGAATAAACAATAGTTGATTGAAGAGTACGAGTATATTTGCAGACGCCTTGAAAAGGATCGCTTGTTGAGTGCTCAGTACAACCTTTTTCGACCCAAGCCTGCCATTACTGAGCCTCCTTCTAAGAGACAAAGGGTTGAACGTGTTTCTTCACAGCCAGCTAGTGTTCCTGCTACTACAACTCATACTGCTGATCCTGATTCTGCTGGTGGTGGTAGTTCTAATCTTGCTGGTTCAGCTACTCCTATGGCTGCCTCTGCTGCTTCCAATCCTGCTGGTGGTACATTTGGTGCTACAGGTACTGGACGTACTATCACAATTACAGCAGTTGGATTCTGCTGGGTTCACGCGTAAGATTAATGTTTCACGCTTGCAGATTCTCTGCGGGTCCTTCACCTTTCCTCTACATCCATCGCAGGTGGGAACCTTCACGTTCCAATGTATTATTGTCAACTACAAGGCTGTCCGTTGAATCCACCATCAGGGGTATTAATGAGTTTTTCCTTGGAAAAAGTTGATGAGGGAAGAGGCAGATTGGTATGTCACGAGTTGCTGTTGACCCTGACTCGAATGACAAATGATTGCTGAGATTATCATTAGGGGTAAGTCTATTTCTGGTGATGGTGTTGTGTTTGTGGACAAGCTACCTGATGATAAGATTGTTGATCCACGGGTTAAGGTTGAAAACCGTTTTTTGAGTATGCATCTTCTACTCCTCGGTCTCGGGTAACATCCTTGGTGTGAGAAGTGATGACTTCCTATGGGATAAACCTGTTGAGGACTTTTTCAGTTCTGAGAGTGAGAGTGATGATGACATGGAGAATTACATTCCCCCGCTTCCATATGGTGAATTTAAAGATTGGGAGATGGTGAGTTGTCCGCCTATAGTAACAATTATATTCATGTTTATATCGGGAGAACAAGCGGCGAAAGTACTTTACCTATTGAAACAGTTTGCTACTCATGTTTTTCTTGAGGATCTCCTTTCTTTTGCATCGGACGGATGAATAGGTACTTTCGGTTAAACCCAGAAGTAAATGTTGGTTTAGACCTCTGGAGGGATGTGAATATGCTGTGTCAGTCACTTCATTCTGATGACTTGGAAGACTTTTGGCGTACGCAAGATGACTGGATTGTGAGTAGCTGGAAGCTGTATCCTAAGAGTTCTGTTCATGTCCTGGATTTGACGAATGGGAAGACTGTGTATATGTTTGTGGACAAGTTCTATCCTATCCGGGCAACACTGCTGGAACGTATGTTACGTCACAGGCTCACCGTTCCACCCTCATATTGTCGGGATGTTTTTGTTGCTGGGAATGTTATTCAGACGGTTCAAGGCTGGCTTATGGCAAGCATATGAGTATATTGATTGCTCCTATGTTAATTGTTTTGAGTTTGTTGTGTGTAGTTACTTCAATACGTTTAGTTTAGTTTGTTTAAAAAAAAAACATATGTACTCTTAGATAGTTTTATATATTAGTTTCTTTTGACAAAATAGCATTTAACATCCTTAGATTTAGATACATCCTTGTAATAGTATAGTGTTGTAAAGATATGGTGTTGTATAACTTTGGTGTTAGTGCTTGCACTGCAAGGACAAGTGGTTTTCAGTCACATGGCTAACAGCCAAGAAAGCGTCTCGGCTTACCATTAACAAACGGCTTTGGTGTGTTTCTCAAATCCGTTGATGGTTGCCAGGTTACCCAAAAAATCGGGTTGGTATTCATTTCCCATGTTCCTGTTGGATGAAAAATGCTTGTCCAAGAGGGTACGCTCTGGTAATGACGTTTCTAATCCGTTGATAGTTGACATTTTACGAAAAATTGTATGGTTATCGACTCACCATATTTACTCTGTGTTATGAAGTGTTGGCTAGTCCTGAGCAAACGGTTTGGGTAAAAAGACATGTTAATTGTTGTATGGCTGTGGGAGGTTTGCCAAAAACTGTTAGGGTATTCCAATTTCACCCTTGATTCCACGTTCTGAGAAATTGGATGGTTTTTGTTTACACTAGGTGTTTGTTTTCAACCAAATATCAACTAGCCCAAGCGTGAGGAGCCTACTTGGTAAAGGCCTTATCAAATCTACTTATGTTGCTGTAAAGACTGGAAGCTGTTGTTCTATGAGGTTGCTACTCATTTGATTGCTGTTCATCGTGTTCATGCTGTTTCCATTTGTTGCGCTGTTTTGGATGAGCTTCTCGATTGTTGCTGTTTGGTTTACATTGTATTCTGCTGGTATTTGTGATGCTGTGCGTTCGTTTGTTCTTGTTGTCTTTCATCTATATTTGCTTGATTACTTTGTTTCAATCGGCATTAACAGTAAGTCCCGACTGTACATCTACATATACGCTACTGACTGCTATATGCATTTCGCACGCCCCTCTCCGCTCACGCTCTCGTCCTCCGCTCTGTTAACTATGCGATAGACTCTATAGCTACGGCCAACCACCCACAACCACCGGTCAAAACAAGTTTATAAAGGGAGAGAGAATTGTGGGAAAGAGTTACCCATTTCTACGAGATCAACTACTCCGCGATCTACAGTGTCGTTCTCAATGCCAGCGATGGCAATTAAGTGGTTTCCTGTGGCAGTTCAAGTAGTGTTTCTGCTGATTTACGTTTTCCTGCTGGTCATTTGTAGTCTCATTTCTGCTTGAGACTATAGAATCTGCTGATGATCTCTATTTATATATGTGATTATTGTATTGAATAGCACAAAATCCAAATAAGCTAAAAACCTTAAAAAGCTACACTGGACTCTAAAACTTTAAGGACTTATTAAACTACTTATAATCTGTCTATATAAGCTATAAAATCTAGACTCATAAGCTAAATTTCAAAATTTAATAAGCTAAATTACTACCTACTGTTTTTGGTTTTTTAAGTATTTTTGTGATTTTGACAGCTAAATTATGCTAAGTAAATAAGCAGTAAAATGAAAACTAAAACCTAAACTATATTAAGCTATATCTAGATTACTTCTAACTTGAATTTAAAAAACCTAAATCCTACTTTTACTTAACTAAGAACTAGTCTAAAAGTGGCAGTACAAACTGTGACAGCAGTACTAACTTTTTAGTTAGTACTGGTGCACTTTGCACAAGTGCAACACAAAGGTGCAGGTTTCCTAAGGGAAACCTTGCACTTAGACACACTCCAATAGAGTGTATAAGCACAATGCAAGCAAGATCTAAGCCTTGGAGGGCTTAGATCAAAATTTCACAAGTGAAATTTAGAGAAAATTTCCCCTGGTGCTAGAACAAAGATAATAAGCCATATCTTTTGAAATATTGAACTCTAACTTATAAAAACTAAATGAAAACTAATCTTAATTGAAAACTAAGCTGACTCAAGCAAATTTCACAAGTAATGTTGATTTTTAGAGGTCAAACACACTTATGCCAAACACCCCTTCACTATTATGACAGTTTTGATTCGGCTACTAAATTTGAAATCTAGTAAACAAGTGCTTAATACCAGACAATTAACAGATTAAAACTACTTTAATAAGCATGACTTAACAATTAAATAAGCAATAATCTAAGACTTAAGCTATTTTACTATATTTTTGGTTTTTTTGAGGTTTTTAAGACAATTATATGAAAATCTATGATTCAAACTAAGAAAGTTAAAAACAGATAAACAACTATGATGATTTAGCTAGATAAAACTCAAATAAGCACTAATAAGCAAAGAGAATAAGCAAATAAGCAGATCTAAATATAGATAGCAATGAGATCACTATTTAAAGCTAGAATAAAAGGAAATTAAAGAAAAACTTACAAACTCCTCTAGCTAAACAAGAGGTTCCCAAATAGGGTAGCTTCAAGCTCCCTGGCTTATTTGATAAGCTATAGTAAAGTCCTTGGGATCTCTTCCAAGTTAAGATCCCCTTCCAAAAGCTCAATTCCAATAAGATCCATGATAAATGTAAGTTATACTGTTTTAAGGTTTAGAAAGGATTAAATCTGAATTGATTAAGCTCTATTTCAGCTTATAGACTGAAAGAGCTTATTAAGAGCTTATTAGCTTATTAAGTTTGCTTAATGAGAGAGCTTATGAAAAAGAAACTTAGAGAGATTAAGAAAAACTAAATTTCATTAATAAAAAGCTTTCTTACATTACTTAAAGGGAAAATTACAAGATTAAAAACTCCATTAAGCTAGAAATTAAAATTTAAGCTACAACTAAATTAAGCTACATCTACTACTCCGTGTGTGTGAGAGGCGAGGTCCTATTTTAGGCTGCCTTGGATCCTTCTAGCCTCTTGCCTTGCTCTCTAATCCCTTTAATCCTGGCCAATCATTTCTTTAATCATTTGAGCATCAATTATGGCCGTTTGATCAAGCTATGGACACCTGAAGATTGCCAGCGTGTCATTCTCTTATGGATGTCATTGTGCTTCTTTTATGAGTGTTTTAGCATAAAAACCCACATTCCATTGTGCTTTCAACATTACTACGTGGCAGGAGCTTGATAGAGGGATACTTAGAGCCTTGATTTGACTAATCTCTCCTTGCCATCTTGTAAACGATCACTTGAATTGACCTAAGCACCCTTTAATTTCTTTTTGCCCCTTGTTTTTAACTAAGTGGTGAAAAGGGGGACGATGGATGAATAGTAAATGGCTTCGCGCCCATCTTTGACAGTTAAAACTGTTATGAGTTTGAAATATTAGCACATTTGGCCCTTGTGTTCTTTCTCCCTTTTTCTAGTTATAAATAACTTTGGGAAAGTGCAAGTTTGGTCCTTGGAGTTGTTATAAAAGGAAATGGGCTAAGGTTTTGGTTCTTTGGCTTCTTTTTATACTCTTCTGATTCTCGTGTCCGTGCTTGCTCGTTTTTGACTTTTTTCTTGTGATTTTTGAGATATCCGTACCTGCACACACAAAACACAAATACAAGCATATTTTTGCCATTTTTGAGCTGTTTTGGGTTTAATTGGGTTATTTTAAGCATAAAAGGATATGTGTATTTTACACTTATCACTCATGCCGACTCTGTAGTTGTTGCTTTACCAGCTACTAATCAGGCCCCATTTGCGGAGGAGACAAAGCCGTTCGAGATTGATGAGTCTACGACCACACTACCACCACACCCTGCATATCGTGTGATAGCTAGGATTTCTATTCCAGCTCCAATACCTACACCAGTATGGTCTGATGCAGAGGTTGCTAGACTTCTCGCTATATCTACTCCACCATCATCACCACTCTCCCCATGGTCTTCACCACTTCCCCATATACCTTCTTCATCACTACCACTATCACCACCCTTACATGTGTTATCACCAGCACCACCTCCTAGCCCCATTCGTTCATTGGGCTATCAAGCTGTGATGATCCGGATAAGAGCTGAGGCCGCATCTACTTCCTATTATCTACCATTACCACCACCCTTCATACTCTCCCCCACCAGACCAAATGCATCATCATTAGGGATACCACCACCTTTGCCCATATCAGTTCCTACTTCATCACCACCATTGCTACTACCCTCTGCTAGTCGTAGGGAGGACAGACCCGAGGTTACCTTACCACCTTGGAAGAGGTTAGGTATCGCTCTTGGTCCTGGATACGAGGTAGGTGAGATCTCATCTGTTGCTGCTGCTAGACCGGCTGGAGGTCTTAGAGCAGACTATGGCTTTGTAGCTACTATGGATAAGGAGATCAGGCATGATTCGGAGAGAGAGGTTAGATATGAGATCACTGACTTGTGGGATGAGATAGTTGAGAACCTGCAAGGGGCACCAGTTAGTATTGACACAGAGTTGGGTCGACATATGACAGCATTTGAGACTAGGGTTAGGCAGGACATGGATGAGGTTTATACGAGGTTAGACGATGAGCAGAGTCAAAGACAGTTATTGGCTGGTCGGCTCAATAAGTTGTTTAGAGACGGATGAGCACATGCATATATACGTCATCAGATGGAGACAAAGGCTAGATTGTCCTGAGAGGCTTGGAGGAGATCGATGGATGCGAGTGATCTTGCCCGCGGAGAGGTTATGTCACTGCGCACTACCGTACTGGGTCAGATGTTAGAGATTAGAGAATTGTATGCTGCTGATAGCAGGAGACAGGCTGTGACTTCAGAGATGCTGAAGGCAGACCATAGGAGATCTACAGAGATGAGAGAGTTGAGGACAACTGATCGTACCCGACAGCAGCAGCTTATACAGACATTGACAGTTATGTAGTCTCTACAGAGAGAGGTGACTCCACTACTGGGACAGGTGATATGTGTTTAATTACACATATTACACATATCATTTTTCATATTAAGCGAACCTAAATGTCTAAAAACATACCAAAAATACATTGTATTTGTATGTTTGCATTTGTATTGTGCAGGAAACGGATATTCAAGAAAAGGAGCAAAAAGAAAGCCAAAAGCAAACGAACCCAAGCATGGAGTGGAAAGGGCAAAGTCAAAAGTCAAGCCAAGTAAAGAAAATACAACTTGAGGGGCCAAAACTGCCAAAACCTTAAGTTGTATTTGAAAAGAGAAAGACAAGGGTTAAAATTGCAAAGAAGGTAGAGATTGCATTTAAGTTATATAACTTAAGGGGACCATTTCTGCCTACTCCCCAAAAAGTCTTCTTTCCCGCCCAACAAACCCAGGAACAACTTGTATGTCGCCCCATACTTCTTCCCTGCAAAGCCATCTCTCTCTCTAGCCAAAATCATTTCCTCCACCCTACTAACCCCCCCAGCAGTATAAAGTCCATGTTGGCAATCCCTAACCTTTCCCAAAGCATTTTCGATGGCTGAGATTGTCTCCAAAGAAGCTCAAAAGAAATCAAAGGCTGGGATTTGTTTTAGTCTCTCCTCACACAACAAGCACACTTGTTTTTATCTCTCCAAAGAAGCACAAGCTGCAAGATGAAGCTTTGGCTATAAATAGAGCTTTTTGTAAGCCTTTTAGGCATCTAGTTTTTAGTTTTCTTAGCAACTAATTAATTTTTAATCTTAAGCTTAAATTTCAAAGTAACTTACAGCTTTTACTTTCAGCTTTGTAACATTTCCAAGTTTTAATGCAAGTTTGAAGTTTGTAAGTCAACTTACAATACCAGTGTTAAGTTTCTTAATCATATTGTTTTGTGTTTAAAATCATCTCACCACAGCTTACTCATAAGCTGTTGTCATCAAGTAAAAATAAAAAGTTAAATAGTTAAGAGAAAATCATAAGTATCACTCTCTAATATACCACAGCTTATGTTATGGATGATAAGCCAGTTCTGGATGGGCTTATGGACTCTCACTAGCTTGTTTTATACAGCTAGGTTGTAGTTTCTGTTTTTGACCCTGGTTGTTTTGGAGCAAGGTGTTGTAAGTTTCACTTTTTCTTGTTTTTCTTATTTTCTGCAGAACTGTTTTAAGTGCTTATTTGCTAGTTGAAAAGTGTTTGTATTACTTTCTTACTTATTACTGATAGTTCACTTGTTAAAACTGTTAGTTATAAGTTAATACTGCTAGTTCACTTTTGGAGCAGTATTAACTTAAAGCTACCAGTACTAACTCCAAGTTAGTACTGCTAGTTCATTTTCTTGGATTAATTCAAAGGTTAAGCTGTACTAAATCAGCTACCAGTACTAACCTACAAGTTAGTACTGTCAAGTTAAAAATGTTAGTATGGATGGACATTTTAGCTTATCAACTTATTTATTTTCAACTTATTTAAGATTTCTTTAGCTTTTTAAGGTAGCATTAAGCCTATTTTAGTCTACTGTTGCAGTGTAGAACTTATTTGCCCTTTTCAAAATAATTTTAAGAGTTTATCAGTTTTAGTTTTCTAGTTCATTTTGTCATTTTAATTCATTAAAGTTGCTTATTCTTATTACTAAGTGCTTTTTAAGGTTAGGTGAACTTCTGTTTTAGCTTGTTAGCTTATTTATTGTTTCTTTGTGTTTTGTTAGCCTAGCAGTACTAACCTTAACCTAACAGTACTAACTTTGTCCTAGCAGTACTAACTCCAAGTTAGTACTGGTAGTTAAAACTGTTAGTACTATTGTTAGTACTGTTGTGTTTATCTTGTTTAATTTAGCTTAATTGTTTTTTGTATTTGCTTATTTAGAGTTAGGTTAGCTCATTTGATTTTTCTTAAGTTTATTTGAGCTTATTTGTGCCTTAGTTTAAAAGTTTTAAAGTGGTTTTTGTCATTCCTAGCTTTTATGCTTGTTCTAGCTTATGTTCCTTAATTATCTTCTTGTTCAATTGCTTATTAGGTTCAGTATCCAATCATAATTCACACCCTGTCACATTCAAACACAAATCATCATTCGTCTTGCGATTTTCCATTTTAGCCTCGTTGGGACATAACGACCCGGGGACACTCTGTACTGCTTCCGGTTATCTTGCTCTCGCGTGATTTCATCCCTTGGTGTATTTATATCATATATAGATAGGTTTCAAGGGGTGAGTTCGCGCGTAGTCAACAGGTGACCACCTTGTAGGGGCAGGTGACAGCCCTACAGGGATAGGTGGTAGCATTAAAGAGACATGTGACAGCACTACAGGGTTAGGTTACCGCACTACAGGGACAGCAGGGACCCATTAGAGGTCCTGCACAGCCAGAGCTGCCAGAGGAGGCTGGTAGCAGTTCATAGATTAGATCATGTTATGGATAGTCATTTTGTATATAGCCTACTAAGTATTACGGGTTTAAATCCCGGCCAGTAAGGCTTTAGGTTGTTATGTTTATTTTGTAACCTAATCGTTATGATCATTTTGTATCTAAACCATTCATGTATGTTTTCCAATTTATATATGGAATGGTTGTATTATGTCACGTCTGTAATCGAATTTGTTTATGAATGAGTGTCGATTTAGTTATATCATTGTTGATTACAACTCAGTTGTATATTTCACTGTGTGATGTGATCATACTTTATTTATCATGAATATGTCATGTCATGGTTATGATTTTATGAAATCTAACGGGTATTGTATTTTCTTGTGATTGAAGAAAATGGCACCAAAACGAGCCACAAGGTCAACACCGGTCACAACAACCCCAGCCCTAACAGCAACCACTGCCACATCGGTCACTAATGCCCAACTTCAAGCAATGATTGACCAAGGTGTCACTGCCGCTTTGGCAGCGCGTGATGCAAACAGGAATGGCGATGACAGCTACACTTCGGGAACTGGTGGCAGAAGGACTGAACGCATTGTTTGAGAATGCACTTACCAAGACTTTATGAAGTGCAAACCTCTATATTTCAAAGGAACTGAGGGAGTTGTTGAATTAACTCAATGGTTCAAAAGGATGGAGACTGTTTTTCGCATAAGCAACTGTCCTGTGGAAAATCAGGTTAAGTTTTCCATTTGTACTCTTCTAGCAGGTGCTCTAACATGGTGGAATTCCCATGTTATGATTGTAAGTCATGATGTTGCATATGCAATGACTTGGGCTGATCTAAGGAAGAAGATGACTGACAAGTATTGTCCGCTGAATTGTGGAATTTGAAAGTGAAGGGTACTGATGTGATAGGGTACAACCAACGTTTCCAGGAACTAGCACTGCTGTGTGCTAACAGTAGAAAATAAAAAAAAAAAAAAAAATTTTGAGAATTCATCTAAAAATTAAGCAAAACAATAGTTTGTCAAATAGTTGATAAGAGCAAAATAGTTTAGGGTATATGTTTTTTCCACCTCCTTTTACAGGAAACTTTATGCTTCCGAAACTTGATTTGTTCATTCTGGGTTTAGAAAAGTTTACATAGTGAGCCTATTAGTTATTTTTAAAAGTGGGGGGGGGCCCCCCTATAAAAAACTGAGAACAGTGAAGCTAAGGCTAATAAAGCAAAACCTAAAGCAGTTAGGAATAATAATGGTGCTCTAATTATTGAGGAATGGGTGTATGATAATGAGGAAGATGATGTACCTCAAGCTAAGATTGAAAAGAAAAAAATTAATCCTAGTTTTGCTAAGATAGAGTTTGTCAAACCTAAACAGCAAGAAAAGACTGCTAGGAAAACTTCAATTCATGTTGAGCAAAATAGGCAAAACATTTATACTCCTAGAGGCAATCAAAGAAACTGGAATAATATGATGTCTCAAAGATTAGGAAGTAATTTTGAGATGTTTAATAAAGCTTGTTATGTTTGTGGAAGTTTTGATCACTTGTAGGTAGATTGTAAAAAGGTGAATAAAAAATAGTTTCAAAATACAAAACCTATTTGGAACAATGCTCAAAGGGTGAATCATCAAAACTTTACTAAAAAGACTTACCCCTGTGCTAAAAAGAACATAGTTCCAAGAGCAGTACTAATGAAGTCTGGTTTAGTATCAGTTAATACTGTTAGACAAGTTAATGTTGCCCATACAAAAACAACAGTAAATGCTGCTAGACCAATGTCATATCTTTCTAAAACAGCACATTCAACTGTTAAAAAGCCCATTCATAAGAATACATCATTTAAAAACAGTAATTTTAATCAGAGTGTTAATACTGTTAAGGATAAAAATGTTAATACTGTTAGGCCAAAAGCAACAGTTAATGCTGCTAAGCCAAAAGCAGTATTTAATGCTGTTAAGGAAAATAATGTTAATGTTGTTAAGGCCTCAGCTTATTAGGTTTGGAAACAAAGAATAAAGTTTTAGACCATGTTTCTAAACACAACAGTGCTTCAATCACCCTAAAGAAGTTTGATTATGTTGATGCACAAGACAGATCCAAGTTAGTGATGGCTTGGTTCCTTAAAAGAAGCTGATTTTCTTATCTAATGAGTAGGGCAATCCACAAATGGATTTTCAGGATCAAGATGATTGATAGTAGATGATCAAGGTACATGACATAAAACATGTCCTATCTTACAGACTATGAAGAGATAGATGGAGGATATGTTGCCTTTGGAGGTAACCCCAAAAGAGGGAAAATCACAGGCAGAGGTACAATCAAAATTGGTAATTTTGATTTTAAGAATGTGTATTTTGTAAGAGAGTTAAATTTTAACCTCTTTAGTGTCTCAAAATGTGTGACACAAAAGAGAATAGTGTTCTCTTTAATAACACTGTATGTATTATTTTTATCTCCATAACTTTTAAGCTAACGGCTGAAAGTCATAGTTTTACTAAATTCCTAGAAAGAACAATATGTACAGTATTGATTTAAAAATCTTGTTCCTAAAGGAGGTCTAACTTGTCTCTTTACAAAAGGACCACATCTGTTGAATCTAAAACTTTTGGCATAGTGAGG
Source organism: Tanacetum coccineum (assembly GCA_026074375.1). NCBI lineage: Eukaryota > Viridiplantae > Streptophyta > Magnoliopsida > Asterales > Asteraceae > Tanacetum > Tanacetum coccineum. Next base: position 52,137 of record BQNB010016295.1, read on the forward strand.
ACTGGCACCAAATTTCAAAACTATGGAATAAATTGTTAAGGGAAAATCCTCATAGGGTTTACCTTCAAAACTTTTTGAAAATAATCAAACCTGTGTTGCTTGTCATAAGGGAAAGCAACATAGAGCTTCTTGTAAGTCCAAAACAATAAGTTTAATCAGCCAACCTTTGCATATGTTGCACATGGATTTGTTTGGTCTAACATTTGTAAAAAGCTAATGAAAAAGATGTTTTGTTAGTTGTACGATGATTACAGTAGGTTTAGTTGGGTTTTCTTTCTAGCAAAATAAAAGATGAGATAGTGGCATACTTAAGTCCTTTATAACTAGAGTAGAAAATCTAATAAATTAAAGGGTTAAGGTAATTAGGTGTGACAATGAAACTGAGTTCAGGAATAAGGAGATGAATCATTTTTGTAAGAGAAATAGTATTAATAGAGAATTTAGTGTAAATAAAACTCCTCAACAAAATGGAGTAGCTGAGAAGAAAAATAGAACACTAATTAAGGCTGCTAGGACAATGCTAGTTGATTCTAAGCTACCTACTACCTTTTGGGCTAAAGCAGTTAATACTGCTTGCTATGTGTAAAATAGGGTATTAGTAACTAAGCCTCATAACAAGCCCCTTATGAACTTTTTTTTGGTAGAAAACAGATTTAGGCTTTATGGAGTATCCATTTGGTGTCCTATTACTAATTTCTCAATACCATAAAATCACTTAGGCAGTTTGATGGTAAAGGCTGTATTTGATGATGGTCTCCTTGTTTGGGGTACTCAATCCTATTGTATAGCATTAGAGTATTCTACCTGTAGAACTAGGATAGTTGAAGAGAACCTGCATGTCCAGTTTAGTGAGAATACACCTAATATTGCAAGAAGTGGACCAAATTGGCTTTTTGATATTGATGCACTAACAAATTCAATGAATTATAAGCCAGTTGTTGCAGGAAATCAGTCTAATGGTAATGCAGGTACAAAAGCATATGATGGTGCAAGTAAAGCTAGAATGGAGTCAGTAGACTGGCAAAGTGATGATTAATTCTGCTACCATTGTGGACTGCTGGATCCACATTCTCTCAAAATTTCTTTGAGTTCTCTTGATGCTAGATTTCAAACCTTTCAAGTGATGATGGAAGAAGGTGTGGGGAAGATTCAAGAAATAGTGATGGTATGAATCATGAGGAGGAAGTAATGTTAACAACATAACAGTTGTTAATGTTGCTAACACAAATGTAGTTATGATGTATGTAGAAAAACAAGTATTGAACTTCCTGATGATCTAAATATTCCTCCTTTGGAAGATATTGTCTACTCAGATGATGATGAAGATGTTGGTGAAGAGGCTGACATGAACAATTTGGATGCATGTATGCCTGTCAGTCCTATTCCAACTATATGAGTAACAAGATGGATCCAGTAGACAAATTATTAGAGGACTTGAAAGTTCAGCACCTTCAAACTAAGAAGTATGATAATGAATTTGGAAGTAAGAAGAGAAGACAGGGGTTTGTTTAGATCAGTTCGAGCAAAGAACAAACCATAAATACTTTTAAAATTGCATGTTTTCCTGATTCTTATCACAAATAGAACCCAAGAAGGTAATCCAAGCATTGCAGAATCCAAGCTGGATAGAAGCTATACAGGATGAGATTCTACAATTTAAATTACAAAAGGTTTAGACCTCTGGTGGATTTACCAAATGGCAAAAGGCTCATAGGCACTAAATGGGTCTTTAGGAATAAAAAGGATGAAAGAGGAATTGTGATTAAAAATAAAGCAAGATTGGTTGCTCAAGGGTACACACAAGAAGAAGGGGTTGACTACGATGAATTATTTGCCCTTGTTGCAAGAATTGAAGCAATTAGGCTATTTTTAGCCTATGCCTCATTTTAAAGACTTTGTGGTGTACCAGATGGATGTCAAGAGTGCTTTTCTTTATGGAAGATTGGAAGAGACAGTCTATGTATTGTCTACCTCACCATGGATTTGAGATCCATACTTCCTTAACAGAGTATACAAAGTAGAAAAGGCACTTTATGGACTGCATCAAGCTCCCAGAGCTTGGTATGAAACCTTGTCAACTTATTTGTGGGACAATAGGTTTTAGAGAGGAAAGATAGATAAGATTTCGTTATCCGAAAGGTCAAGGGTGATATTCTGTTAGTTTTCACAGTATATGTAGATGTTATCATTTTAGTCTACAATGAAGGTCATTATGCACTGAGTTGAGAAGATGATGCATAAGTTTCAGATGCGTTCTAAGGGTGATGTGAACTCCCCTTTCTTCTTTAGGACTGCAAGTAAAGCATAAGGAGGATGGGATTTTTATCAGTCAAGAAAAGTATGTGACTGAGATTTTAAAGAAATTTGGTTTTACCGATGTCAAGACAGCAAGCACACCTATGGAAACTCAAAAGATTTTGTTCAAGGATGAAGATAGTGAAGAAGTGGATATTCATTTATATAGATCAATGATTGGTTCATTGATGTATCTTACTTCTTCAACACCTGATATTATGTTTGTAGTGTGTGCCTATGCAAGATACCAAGTCAACCCAAAAGTGTCACATCTTTATACTCTGAAAAGAATTTTTAGATACTTAAAAGGTCAACCTAAATTGGGCCTTTGGTATCCAAAAGATTCACCTTTTGATTTGGTAGCATACATTGATAGTGATTATGCTAGAGCAAGCTTGGATAGGAAGTCCACAACAAGAGGTTGTCAATTCCTTGGGTGTAGATTGATTTCATGGCAGTGCAAGAAGCAGACTGTGGTTGCTAATTCCACAACAGAGGCTGAATATGTAGCTGCTTCAAGTTGATGTGGACAAGTGCTTTAGATCCAGAATCAACTACTTGATTATGGATACAATTTTATGCATACCAAGATCTTTATTGATAATAATAATACTATTTGCATAATTAAAAATCATGTTTTTCATTCAAAAACAAAGCATATAGAGATTAGACATCACTTTATTAAGGACTGCAATGAAAAGAAGTTGATTCAAATGGTTTAAATCCATACCGACAAGAATGTTACAGATTTACTTAAAAAAGCTTTTGATGTAAGTAGGTTTTAATATTTGATTGCTATTATTGGAATGCTAAATCCTTAAAATCTTTTATCTCTTTATGTTTTTATAGAATTTTGTATGAATTAGTATTGTTATTCATGTCATTAAAATTTTTTGGTGTTAAGTATAATTAGTGCTTCTAGTTATACCTAATAATGCTGAGTTAATACTGTTAGTTATACTTAATGATGTTAGGTATAATTAATACAGTAATTATTGTACAATTTGCTATGGCTTGTATTTTCTTGGTTTTTGGACTAAAATTTTGTATAAAATGCAAAGAAAAGTGTTAGATTGATTATGGAAAAGCTGGTTATTTAAGTAAAAGAATAGAGAGAATTGGTGAGAATAAAAACATAAAGAGAGTTGTGTGAAATAAAAACAGACAGAGTGATTTGGTGAGTAAAATTGAGAGAATTGGTGAGCATAAAAACAGAAAGAGAGCTGTGTGATATAAAAATAGACAAAGTGTACAAGTAAGAAAAAGAATTAATAGAAAAAGTGAGTTAAAAAGAGAAAAAGAGGACATTTATTTTTAATGGATATGCTATTTGGAATGGAATTAGAGCTAATTGTTGGTGACTCAAAGTTAATGCTGTTTGGCATAACTTACTGCTGCTAAGCATAACTTACTGCTGAGTTACTACTGCTGGGTTACTTACTACTACTGTTAAAAGTTAATGTTGCTAAGCATAACTTACTACTGCTGTTAAACATTAATATTGTTGAGGGTATTTTCATAAATACTTCGATTAAGGGTTTCGATCACTCATTTAATCGATTTCATTCAATCATATACTATCTATCACAAACCATAACTCAATTTCATCATTATCATCAAAACCCAGACATATATTACCATACTTGTTTGCTGATACTCTAATTGGATCGCTTTTTTGATCCTAAAACAATGGAAGTGAAGGGTTTTAGCAGATAGTGGATTTTCTGAATGCAAATCCTATAAGATACGCACTAACGATTAATCCTACAATCTATACTTCGTGTATGACAGTTCTGGTGCTTACTACTCAACTGCGAAAAACTGTAACTAGGAAGTATATGTTACAAGCTCTAGTGGATGGAAAGAAGATCATCATTACTGAGTCGATTGTGAGAAGAGATATTCAACTAGAAGATGCTGAAGGTATTAATTATCTACCTAATTCTATTATCTTTGAACAGCTTACATTCATTGGGTATATGAGAAAGTTTCACAAAAACTTACTTTCTATAAGGCATTCTTTTCCCCTCAATGGAAATTCCTTATTCATACTGTTTTACAATGTCTAAGTGCTAAGACTACTGCATGGAATGAGTTTAGTAGCACTATGGCATCTGCAATCATCTGTTTAGCTACAAACAAAATTTTAACTTTTCAAAGTACATATTTGAAAGTATGGTGAAGAACTTGGAGAATGTGTCTGGTAAATTCTTGATCGTATCCATTTGTGTATAGTGTTTTTTGGAGAAATATACTAGTAGGAATGAAATCATAAAAGGATTTATGTTACACCCTCTTACATCAAGAAGATTTTTGGAAACATGATAAGGGTAGGGAAAGGCTTTTCTAGATGAGAAACACCCTTATTTGAAACAATGGTGGTACAACATCAAGAAGAAATGGGTGAAGGTTTGGCAAATCCCACTGATCCCCATTACACACCCACTATTATTCAACCATCAATATCTCAACCTCAAAAGAAACAAAAACCTAGGAGGCCTAAGAGAAAGGACACTGAGATACCTCAGTCTAGTGGTCCTATAGACAATGTAGCAGATGAGGCTGTCAATGAGGAGATGGATAACTGTTTAAAAAGGGCTGCCACTACTGCTACTAGCTTAGATGCAAAGCAGGATAGGGGTAACATCAATAAGACCCAATCTAAGGCAACACCTAATGAACCAAGTTCCCTAGGAACTAGTTCAGGTGGTGGTCCCAAGCCCCAAGAAACCATAGGGGATACAATTGTTCAGACTAGGTCTGAGAATATATCTAAACATTCCAATGATCCATTGCTCATAAGAGGTAACACACTTCAAAGTGGTGAGGATAAACTAAAACTTAAGGAATTAATGGAATTTTATACCAAATTGCAACAAATAGTTCTTGACCTAGAGAACACAAAGACTACTCAAGCTCAGGAGATTACAAGTTTAAAACTGTGAGTCAAGAAGTTAGAGAAGAAAGGAGGATCAAGAACTCATAAGCTCAAAAGATTATACAAGGTTGGTAGATCTACAAGAATGATTTCCTCTGATGATGCTAGTTTGGGTGATTAGGAGGATGCATCCAAACAGGGGAGGAAAATTGATGACATTGATAAAGATGCAGAGATTACATTAATTGATGAAACTCAAGGGAGGTATGGTGATGATCTAATGTTTGATATAGGTGTTCTTGATGATGAAGAAGTGTTTACAGGATAGGATATGGATGAAAAAGATATTATTGTGGCTGAAAAGGAAGTTAGTACTGCTGATCCAGTTACTACTACTGGTAGTTACTACTGCCAGTCAAACTAAAACTACAACTGCTAATGATTTAACTCTTACTCAGACTTAAATAGAGATCAGAAGTTCAAAATCCAAAGTCAAAGGGGTTGTGATAGGAGAGCATAGTGAATCTACAACAAGAACAAGATCTCAACAACTACCATCAAAAGATAAAGGTAAACGGTATCATGAGAGCCTGTGAAACCCAACACAAAGAAAAAAAGATCAAATTAAGCATGATGAGGAGTTGCTCAAGATTAAGCTCAATGCAATCTGGATTGTAGAGAAAGAAGATAGGCTTGTAAGACAAAGATAAGAAGAAGCCAACATTGTTTCATGGGATAATGTACAAGCAATGATAGATGCTGATTATCAAATGGCTCAACAAATGCAAGAAGAAGAACAAGAGAAGTTGAGTATTAAAGAGAAGTCCAAGTTGTTTGTACAACTCTTAGAAGCAAGAAAGAAGCACACTTTTGAAGACCATAAGAGAAAATAGAAAAGAGGAAAACCACCAAAAACTAAGCTCAAAAGAGAATACATTGTTACTTGCTAAAAAAACATGCCTCGATACAATCACAATCAATTGAAGAACAAAAGCTTTGATGATATTCAAAATTTATTTGACAAAGCTATGAAAAGGGTAAACAAATTTGTAGATATGGATACATAATTGGTGGAAGGTAGTAAAGTAAGAGCAAAAGGCAGTGAGACAAAAGCATAAGGTAGTTCTAAAAGAGCAGGAGAAGAGCTGGAATAAGAAAGCTCTAAAAAGCAAAAGTTGGAAGAAGACAAAGAGTCTGAGGAGCTTAAGCAATGTTTGGAAATAGTTTTAGATGATGGAGATGATGTAACTATTGATGCTACACCTTTATCTACTAAATCTCCAACCATTGTTGACTACAAGATCTACCAAGAAGGAAAGAAAAGCTTTTTCCAAATTATCAGAGCAGATGGTAAGCATCAGATGTATTTAACTTTTGGAAAGATGCTTAAAAACTTTAACAGAGAAGACTTAGAAGTTCTTTGGAGTATAGTCAAAGCAAGATTTAAGAAGATAGAGACGTGAATTACATGGATAAATTTTGCCTCTTAATTTGAAGACCATGTTTGAACATCATGTTAACAGATAATGTATGGAAGAATCAATAAGGATTAGTTAAAGTACTAAACTAGAAGCTTTATGATTCTTGTGGAGTTCATTATGTAACAATGTAGAACATACTATTTTATCTATTAGTTGAGAAGATGTATCCACTTACAAAATATACACTACATCAGATGTTCAATGATGTGAAGCTTCAAGTTGATTATGAGTGTGAAAATGCATTTGAGCTTCTTAGATTGGTCAAGAAATAACTTAAGGATTCTATCATGATCAAATAGAATTGGGGCTTATGTGAATGTAAACCTTGTTAATAACATTGTCTTTGTTTAAATTCTGCTGCGCAACAACAAGCTCTGTTATTATAGATCCTAGATGAGTTTTAAACGATCTTCACAATTGGTATTGTTAGGATTAAAAGACTTCTTGATGTTCTTAGAGTTACTACTGCTAAGGTTTGTGTTACTGCTGCTACGTTAAAGTTAGTGCTGTTCATTAACTTTAATGAAAAATATGCTAAGTAGTTAGTGCTGCTAGTATAAAGTTAGTATTGCTAGCTCATAATTACTACTGCTAGTATATATTAGTACTGCTGGTGAAGATTGAAGAAAATATTCTAAGTAGTTACTACTGCTTGTACACAGTTAATGCTGCTGGTGTATAAGTTACTACTACTGGTGGTAAAAGTTAATGCTGCTAGTACAAAAGTTACAACTGCTCAAAGATTAAGACTGCTGAAAGAGTTTCTACTATCAGAGAAAGGATAAAGACAGAAGAAAGGATAAAGATTGTTTGGAGATCAAGATTACTTACGTGATAAGTATTAGTTATTTATAGAATAGATCATAGAGTATATTCTAAATCTTAGGAATATATTGTAAATTGACTAGGACTCCTTGGTGTATAAAAGGAGGTCCTAAGGCATAGAGATTGGTATCAATACCAATCATGTATCAATAGTTTTTATAGATTCATTCATAGTGTTATTCATAGCTTTAAGGTTTTGTAACCCTAATACTAGAAGAGTATTCGTATTATTCTTAATAATATTGGAGCTTTTATTGTTTGTTAAATTGTGATACTGTTTCATTAAGAATTCTTCTAATATTAAAGATTAGATAGCGCATAATCTTTAATACATTCACACAAAGTTTCTACTATAGTTGTGTTAGATTTATATAATATAACTAAACCTTAAACAAGCTTAAGGAATTCAATCTATAGAAGTGTTGAAGTGGGATCCAACAAGAAGTGTCCTACAACTAGGACAACAAGTGGTATAAGAGCTTGTTGCTTTGAGAAACTTTGCTAGAAGATATGGATCAAGATTCTGCATACATAGTGGCTGCATTTAAAGTTCCCATGCTTAAACCGGGTGAGTTTAAGTTATGGAGGATGAGAATTGAACAATACATCCAGATGATAGACTATTCAATGTGGGAAGTCATAGAGAATGGTGTAACCTTGCCAAAAACACAATTGGTAGAAGGTGTCATGACAATGATGCCTATTACATCTGCTAAAGATAATGCTCAAAGAAGAATAGAAGTGAAGGCTAGAAGTATTTTAATGATGGGCATTCCCAATGAACATCCGTTAAAGTTTAACTCTATAAAGGATGCTAAGCTATTGCTGGAAGCTATTGAAAAGAGATTTGGTGGGAATGAAAGCTACTAAAAAGACTCAAAGGAATCTCTTAAAGCAGCAATATGAAAATTTCACTGCTCCAAGCTCAGAGATACTTGATCAAACTTTTGATAGGCTTCAAAAGCTTAGCTTGTGAGTCAGTTAGAGCTTTTGGGTGAAAAGCTTTCACAAGAAGATGTTAATCAAAAGTTACTAAGAAGTTTGTCACCTGAGTGGAACACACATGCTGTTGTGTGGAGGAATAAAGCTGATTTGGATACAATGAGCATGGATGATCTCTACAACAACCTCAAGGTGTATGAACCAAAATTTAAAAGGATCTCTAGCTCAAGTTTAAACACATAGATCATGGGCTTTGTGTCATCTTCTAATACAACACTAGTAGCTCTAATAAGCAGTTATGTTGCTCATGAGTTTACTACTGCTAGCGCCAATCAAGTTAATACTACTTACTCCTACCATATTTAATAACTTGAGTGAGCTATTATTTGTTTATTCTTGCTATCAACCAAATAGTCCCGTAACTTGTTACTAGAGATAAAAAATTCTCCAGATGACATTGAAGAATTGGGATTTGAGATGGCAATTGGTGGCCATGTTGACTATAGGGCTAGAAGGTTTTTGAGATACAGGAAGAAGCTTTTTGTTAATTGGCAATGGACACTATTGGTTATTGATAAGTCCAAAGTTGAGTCTAAACAAACTCTAGCCACATAGAGGGGATATTTTACTAGGGAGTGCAGAGCTCCAAGAAATCAAGACAACAAGAAGGAAAGCTCAAGAAGGAGTGTGCCTATGGAAACATCTACTTCCAAGAGTTCTTGGAGTCATGTAATGGTCTTGGTGGATATGACTGGAGTGATCAGGCAGATGAAGGGCCTAATTATGTACTCATGGCTAACTCATCTTCAAGTTCTGACTTAGAGGTATCTAATGATTCAAATTGTTCAAAATCTTGTATGGAAACTAAATTACTTAAATCTCAAAATGATAAACTATTAAGAGATTTAGAGAAATTTAGTTTAATGGTTTTAGGTTATAAAACAGGTTTAGAATCAGTGGAAGAAAAACTTAAATTTTATAAAAAGAATGAGTCTATTTATGTAGAAAAGATTAATCACTTAAAATGAGATATTCAAGTAGGAGAAATAACTATTAGTGAGCTTAGGAAGAAGCTTGAAAAACTTCAAAAAGAAAAAGATAGCATTCAATTTAATGTAGATAAATTTGAAAATGCATCTAAAAGTTTAGATAAGCTCATAGAGTGTCAGATTGTTGATAATTGCAAGAAAGGTTTAGGCTATGAAAAATACAATACGGTTCCGCCTCTCTACACAGGAAATTTCATGCCTCCAACACCTGATTTTTCTTTTACTGGTTTAGATGAGTTTGTTAATAACCATGTAGTTAAAAATAGAAAGTCTGATGAAGAAGTGTCTGAGATAGTTAGGAAGAATGATGATGCCCCAATTATTGAAGAATGAGTGTCAGATAGTGAGGAAGAAATGGTGTCTCAGCCTAAAACTAAGAAGAAAATAGTTAAGCCTAGTATTGCTAAGATAGAGTTTGTCAAACCTAAGCAACAAGAGAAAACTGCTAGGAAAACTGTTAAACAAGCTGAGAAACATAGGTAAAACACTCACAATCCAAGAGGCAATCAAAGAAATTGGAACAATATGATGTCTCAAAGACTAGGAACAATTTTTAGATGTTTAATAAGGCCTGTTATGTGTGTGGAAGCTTTTGATCATTGCAATTGAATGCAATTACCATCAAAAATAGTTTCAAAATAAAAGGATGGTAAAACCTGTTTGGAACAATGCTCAAAGGGTGAATCATCAAAATTTTGCAAAAAATACTCACCCTTGTGCTAAAAAGAACATGGTTACAAGAGCAGTACTAATGAAGTCTGACTTAGTATCAATTAATACTGCTAGACAAAATATTTCAAAAACAGCAGTATCAGTTAATACTGCTAGACAAGTTAATACTGCTCATTCAAAAACAACAGTGAATGCTGCTAGACCATTGTCATATCTTTCTAAAACAAAACTCATGTCAACTGTTAAAGGCCCATTAATAATAACACAGCAGTTAAAAACAGTAATTATTAATCAAAGGGATAATATTGTTAGTGGTAAAAATGTTAATACTGCAAGGCCAAAAGCAGTAGTTAATGTTGTTCAGGGAAATAATATTAATGTTATTAAGGCCTCATCTTGTTGGGTTTGGAAACCAAAGACTAAAGTTTTAGACCATGTTTCTAAACACAACAGTGCATCAATCACCCTAAAGAAGTTTGATTATATTGATGTACAAGGCAGATCCAAGTCAGTGATGGCTTGGGTCCCCAAAAGAAACTGATTTTCTTATCTAATGTGCAGGGCAATCCACAAATTGATTTACAAGATAAAAGAGTGATTCATAATGGATGCTCAAGGCACATGACAGGGAACATGTCCTATCTTACAGACTATGAAGAGATAGATGGAGGATATGTTGCTTTTGAAGGGAACCCCAAAGGAGAGAAAATCATAGGAAAATGTACCATTAAAACTGGTAATCTAGATTTTGAAAATGTGTATTTTGTGAGAGAGTTAAAGTTTAATCTCGATTAGTGGACTCACAAATGTGTGATAAAAAGAATAGTGTTCTTTTAATGGACACTAGAATGTAATTGTTTTATCTCCAAACTTTAAGTTAATTGATGAAAGTCAAGTTTTATTTAGAGTTCCTAGAAAGAACAATATGTATAGTGTTGATTTAAAGAACATAGTTCCTAAAAGAGGTTTAACTTGTCTCTTTGCAAAAGCCACATCAGATGAATCTAAACTTTGGCATAGAAGGCTAGGTTACTTAAATTTTAAAACCATGAATAAATTGGTTAAGGGAAATCTTGTAAGTGGTTTACCTTCTAAACTTTTTAAAAATGATGAAACCTGTGTTGCTTGTCAAAAGGGAAAGCAACACAGAGCCTCTTGTAAGACCAAAACAGAGAACTCAATTAGTCTTCCTTTACATTTGTTGCATATGGACTTGTTTGGTCTAACATTTGTAAAAAGCCTTATGAAGAGAATGTATTGCCTAGTTGTCATAGATGATTATAGTCGGTTTACATGGGTTTTCTTTCTAGCTACTAAAGATGAGACTAATGGCATTCTTAAGCCCTTTATAACTGGTATAGAAAATCTAGTAGATCACAAGGTTAAGGTGATTAGATGTGATAATGAGATTGAATTCAAAAACAAAGAAATGAATCAGTTTTGTGAAAAGAAGGGTATTTTGAGACAATTTAGTATAGTTAGAACTCCTCAACAAAATGGAGTTGCTGAGAGGATAAATATGACACTAATTGAGGCTGCTAGGACTATGCTAGCTGATTCTAAGTTGCCAACTACTTTTTAGGCAGAAGCAGTTGATACTGCTTGCTATGTGCAAAATAGAGTGTTAGTAGTTAAGCCTCATAACAAGACCCTATATAAACTTTTTCATGGTAAAACACCAACTTTAAGTTTTATGAGACCATTTGGGTGTCCTGTTACCATTCTCAATACCATAGATCACTTAGGCAAATTTGATGGTAAGGTTGATGAAGGTTTCTTTGTTGGATACTCTTTAAATAGTAAAGCCTTTAGAGTATTTAATAGTAGAACAAGGATAGTGAAAGAAAACTCGCATATTAGGTTCAGTGAAAGTATACCTAATGTTACAGGGAGTGGACCAGATTGGCTATTTGATATTGATGCACTAACAAAAATAATGAATTATGAGCCAATTGTTGCAGGTACACAGTCTAATGGTTTTGCAGATACAAAAGCAAATGAAGCTAGAAAGGAGACAGAACCTGTCAAGGATTACATTTTGCTACCATTATGGACTTCTGATCCACTATTTTTCCAAGATCCAAAGAGTTCTCATGATGATAGATCCAAACCTTCAAGTGATGATGGAAAGAAGGTTGATGAAGATCCAAGAAAAGATAGTGAATATAAAGATCAAGAGAAGGAGGATAATGTTAACAACACTAACAATATTAATGTTGCTAGCACAAATGAAGTTAATACTGTTGGTGGAAAAACAAGCATTGAACTTCTAGATGATCCAAATATGCTTGCTTTGGAAGATTATAGCATATTTGACTTCGCAATAAATGATAAAGATGATGGTGTAGTGGCTAACATAAACAACTTGGATACAACAATCCAAGTCAGTCCTATTCTAACTACAAGAATTCATAAAGATCATCCTCTTGATCAAGTGATTGGAGATTTGCAATCAGCTACACAAACAAGAAATATGTCAAAGAATTTGAAGGAACATGGGTTTGTTAGTACAATTCAACAAAGAACAAACCATAAAGACCTTCAAAACTGCTTGTTTGCTTGCTTTTTATCACAAGAAGAACCCAAAAAGGTAATTCATGCATTAAAGGATCCAAGCTGGATAGAGGCTATGCAGGAAGAGCTTCTACAATTCAAGCTACAAGAAGTTTGGACTTTAGTGGATTTACCAAATGGAAAAAGGGCTATAGGCACTAAATGGGTCTTCAGGAATAAAAAGGATGAAAGGGGTATTGTGATAAGAAATAAAGCAAGATTGGTTGCTCAAGGATACACACAAGAAGAAGGGATTGACTATGATGAAGTCTTTGCCCCTGTTGCAAGAATTGAAGCAATTAGGCTATTCTTAGCTTATGCTTCATTTAAAGATTTTATGGTGTATCAAATGGATGTAAAAAGTGATTTTCTCTATGGAAAGATTAAAGAAGAGGTGTATGTATGTCAACCACCAGGATTTGAAGATCCAGACTTTCTTGATAGAGTGTACAAGGATAAAAAAGCACTGTATGGACTACATCAAGCTCCTAGAGCTTGGTATGAAACCTTGTCAACATATTTGTTGGACAATAAGTTTCAAAGAGGGAAAATTGACAAAACCTTATTCATCAAAAGGTACAAAGGTGATATTTTGCTAGTCCAAGTGTATGTGGATGATATCATCTTTGGTTCAACAAAGAAGGAGTTGTGCAATGCATTTGAGAAGTTGATGCATGAGAAATTTCAGATGAGTTCTATGGGAGAACTTACATTTTTCTTGGGATTACAAGTGCAGCAGAAGAAGGGTGGCATATTTATTAGTCAAGATAAATATGTTGGTGAAATTCTAAAGAAATTTAGATTTACAGAAGTCAAGACTGCAAGCACACCAATGGAAACTCAAAAGCCTTTGCTCAAAGATGAAGATGGTGAAGAAGTGGATGTTCATATGTATAGGTCAATGATTGGTTCATTCATGCATCTTACATCTTCAAGACCTGACATCATGTTTTCAGTATGTGCCTATGCTAGATACCAAGTCAATCTAAAAGTTTCACATCTTCATGCTGTGAAAATGATTTTTAGGTACTTAAAAGGTCAACCAAAATTAGGCCTTTGTTATCCAAAAGATTCTCTTTTTGATTTGGTAGCATACATTGATAGTGATTATGCTAGAGCAAGCTTAGATAGGAAGTCTACAACAGGAGGTTGTTAGTTCCTTGGATGTAGATTAATATCATGGCAGTGCAAGAAACAGATAGTGGTTGCAAATTCTACAACAGAAGCTGAATATGTGGCTGCTTCAAGTTGTTGTGGACAAGAGCTTTGGATTCAGAATCAACTACTTGATTATGGGGACAATTTTATGCATACCAAGATCTTTATTGACAATAACAGTACTATTTGCATAATTAAAAATCCTATTTTACATTCAAAAACAAAGCATATAGAGATTAGACATCATTTTATTAGGGATTGCAATGAAAAGAAGTTGATTCAAATGGTCAAAATCCATACTAACAAGAATGTTGCATATTTACTTACAAAAGCTTTTGATGTAAGTAGGTTTCAATATTTGATTGCTAGTATTGGAATGCTAAATCCTTAAAATCTTTTATCTCTTTATGTTTTTGTAGAATTTTGTATGAATTAGTACTGTTATTCATGTCATTAAAAGTTTCTGCTGTTAAGTATAATTAGTATTGCTAGTTATACTTAATACTGTTGAGTTAATACTGTTAGTTATACTTAATACTGTTAGGTATAATTAATATTGTGATTATTGTGAAAATTGCAATGGAATGTATTTCTTGGTTTTTAGACTAACATTTTGCAGAAAAAACAAAGAAAAGTATTAGATTGATGATGGAAAAGCTGGTTATTAAAGAAAATAGACAGATAATTTTGGTGCGAAAAAGAATTGAGAGAATTGGTGAGAATAAAAATAGAAAGAGAGATGTGTAAAATAAAAACAGACAGAGTGATTTGGTGAGAAAAAGAATTTAGAGAAGTGGTGAGTTGAAAAACAAAAAGAGAGTTGAATATATTAAAAACAGACAGAGTGTTTGGAATGGAGTTGGAGTTAATACTGGTGAGTAAAAGTTAATGCTGCTAGGCATAAACTTACAACTGCTGGTAAAAGTTAATGCTGCTAGGCATAAACTTACTACTGCTGTTGAAAGTTAATGCTGTTATGCATAAACTTACTACTGCTGTTGAAAGTTAATGCTGCTAGGCATAAACTTACAACTGTTGGTGAAAGTTAATGTTGCTAAGCATAAACTTACTACTGCTGCTGAACGTTAATGTTGTTGAGGGTATTTTCATAAATACTTCGATTAAGGGTTTCAATCACTCATTTAATCGATTTCATTCAATCATATACTCTCTAATCACAAACCCTAACTCAATTTCATCATTCATCATCAAAACCCAACACAATGACGACCCTAAAGTTTTCTGATACTCATAATTTGGTCGCGTTTTTGTCTAAACCCGCAGAAAGTGAAGGGTTTGAGCAGATAGTAGATTTTCATAATGCAAATCCTATAAGATATGCACTAACAATCAATCCCACTATATATACTTCGTGCATTGAACAATTCTGGGCTACTGTCAAGGTCAAAACTGTTAATGGGGAAGTACAGTTACAAGCCCTAGTGGATGGGAAGAAGATAATTATAACTGAATCAACTATGAGAAGATATCTCAACTAAAAGATGCTGAAGGTGTTGATTGTCTACCTAATGCTACCATCTTTGAACATATTACACTGATGGGGTATGAGAAAATTTCTCAGAATCTTACTTTCTATAAGGCATTCTTTTCCCCATAATGGAAATTCCTTATTCATACTATTTTACAATGCCTAAGTTCTAAGACTACTACATGGAATGAGTTTAGTAGCACTATGGCATCTGCAATCATATGTTTAGCTACAAACCAGAAGTTTAACTTTTCAAAGTACATTTTTGAAAGTATGGTGAAGAACTTAGATAATGCAAGAAAAATTTTGATGTATCCAAGGTTTGTACAAGTCTTTTTGGATAAGCAACTGGAAGGGATGTCAAATCATAATAGGATTTATGTTACACCCTCTCACACTAAAAAGATATTTGGGAATATGAGAAGGGTAGGGAAAGGTTTTTCTGGAAGGGAAACACCATTATTCTAAACAAGGTGGAAACAAGCATAAGCAAAATGGGGAGTTTCATAAATTCCATTGATCCTCATCACACGCCCACCATTATTCAACCATCAACATCTCAACCTCACAAGAAAAAAAAACCTAGGAAGCCAAAGAGAAAGGACACTGAGATACCTCAGTTTAGTGGTCTTACAGACAATGTAGCAGATGAGGCTGTTAATGAGGAGATGGATGACAGTTTGCAAAGGGCTGCCACTACTGTAACTAGCTTAGATGCAGAGCAGGATAGGGGTAACATCAATAAGACCCAATCCAAGGAAACACCTAATGAAGCGGGTTCCAAGGAACTACTTCAGGTGGTGGTCCTAAGCGCCAAGAAACCATGGGGAATACTATTGCTCAAACTAGGCTTGAGAATGTATCTAAAACATCTAATGATCCACTGCTCGCAAGAGGTAACATACTTCGAAGTGGTGAGGATAGTCTGGACCTTAATGAATTGATGGAACTATGTAAAATTTTACAACAAATGGTTCTTGATTTGGAGACTACAAAGACCACTCAAGCTAATGAGATTGCAAGTTTGGAAAAGAGAGTCAAGAAGCTAGAGAGGAGGATGGTATGTGTTTAATTACACATACCTTTGACCACTAAAACCGGACTTAAATGACTAAAAACGTACCAAAAATACATAGTATTTGTATATTTTATATTTGTATTATGAAGGTAATGGATATCCAAGAAAAGGACAAAAATCGAAGCCAAAACGACAAAACCGAGCACGAGAATGGAAAGAGCGTGAAAGAAAAGTCAACTCAAAGTCAAAGTCAAATCAAGTCAAAGTCAACTCCGGGAAGTTGAATTGGAAAGAGCATCGAAAACCAAACCCGAAAACCTAAATTGCCAAAAGTGGGCCCACCCGTACCCACCTAGTAGGCCCGAGACAGCCCACTTATACCTTATACACCTTAAACATAAATAAAAGCCCAAGTCTACTTTTATAACACCCGGCCCAACAACTAAGCCTAATCCATCCCACATCATATAACACCCCCATTAGTCCTTTAAGGACTAACGGTGCAAACCCAACAAAAACTTCAAGGGCCAAATTTGCAAAACTCAAGGATGATGGATGCATATACTTATATAAGAAGAGGGGCCAAGTTTGCCAAGTTTGCCAATTCACCAAACTTCTCACCCTGCACCAAAATTAAACCTGGTAACCTATTTTCCCGCTCCCTCCCCCATTGTTACTGTTCACCCTCCATCCCCAAATTTACTCTTACCCCGAGGTTAAACCCACTTAAAACCCCTTCTAGAAGCCAAGAATGATGCAAGGGATGACGTTTTGCTCTGACACGTTGGCAATCCAAAAGCAATCATTGGGGAATGATTGCGTGGCAATAATCAAGGGCCATGATTGATCAAAAGAAGCACAAATATGATTTGAAGGGCCAAGATTGATGCTGCTTTCTCTCTCACACAAGAAACACAGGCTTAGAAGCACACCTCCTAGAACCTTCCTTCGATTAGTATAAATAGGCTCCTTTGTAAGCCATTGAGGCACTTAGTTTTTTTAACATAGTTTTTAGTTTTCAGCTTATTTACTTTTAAAATTCTAAGTATTGTAATCTTTTTAAAGTTTAATGAAAATTCTAAGTTTTTAAGTTAAGTTGAGATTCTTGTTTTCATTGTTGGTTAAAAGTCTTCTTCAAATCTGTTTTAAGCTTTTCTTTAAACATATAAGCAATCTGTTTTAAGTTAAATATCAAAAAGTTAAGAAAAATTTTATGAAAACCAAAAAAATTCACCCCTTTAAAATACCTCATCATTTGGATGATAAGCTAGCCTTGGAAGAGCTTATAGGACCATACTAGCTTGTCTTTGACAAGCTAGAGCTTGTAGATCATTTATTTGCCCTGTTTGAGCAAGGGTTTTGTAAGTTTTTATTTTTCCATTTTGCTTATTTACTGTGCATTTGCTTATTACTGCTTATTTTTATCTTATTTATGCTGTTTTATGCTTATGTGTCTTAATTTATTGCCTATTTGTCATTTGTTTGAGTTTGTCTTCAAAACTGTCCCTTAAATGCTTATAACCGCTTAATGCTTATTGGCTTATTTTAGTACTTATATTATGTTTAAATTTGCTTATTTATGCTTAACTTTGTTTTGTTGTCATCTATCTTTAAGACTCTTAGCTTAAATTTTCAAAGATCAGCTTAAAAAAAGGGCTTAGAAAACCTAAAGGGGTGTTTGGCACAAGGTGCCAAAGTGGGTAATATTGGGTAAAAGACCATTTGGGTCACTTGGCTTTCTTTTACTAGCATATTTAAGTTGTTATGAATCTGTTTTCAAAAGTGGTTAGGTCTTAAAGTGTGTTTTCAAGCTTTTCTAATTTGATCTTCAAAACTGAGTTTTCAAAATCAATCCACAAGTGCTTATTTGATTAAGGGTTTTAAAGCTAGTTTTGAGTTTTGTTTTAGTGTTCATTTTTGAGTCCTAATGCAGTAGTGTGTGTGCCTATTAGTTTAGTTTCATTTTAGTCAAAATCTGTCCAAGTCAACTTAAGTCTTAATAAGCCATTTTTAATCTTGAATTTCA